>JAVJIF010008246.1:0-241077 GCA_038442645.1 Agave tequilana
CCATTTAAATGACAGGGAAGAAGAGAATCTTAAAATAATCTTAGGAGACATAAGGAAACTATTGATTGGACTATGACCGATATAAAGGGATTGAGTCCAGTCATAATTCAACATCGCATTCATTTTATGAAGAAACGACACCAAAAGAGATTCGCAGCGTAGGTTAAACCATATAATGCAAGATGCTTTTCATGTTGAAATCGTGAAACTCTTAGATAATAGGTAATATATCCCATTTCTAATAGTTAATGGGTCAGTCCTGTCCACGCAGTTCCAAGAAATCCGGTTTCAATGTGGTAGAAAATGAGAATAAAGAGTTAGTCCAAACTCGACTTCCCACGAAGATTCGAATTTGCATCGACTATAGGAAGCTAAATGCAGCAACTCGTAAGGACCATTTTCCGCTTCCCTTCATTGACCAAATGCTTGAACGTTTGACAGGCCACAAGTATTATTGTTTCTTAGACGGTTACTCGGGGTATAATCAGATTCTCATTGCTCTAGAGGACCAAGAAAAGACCACTTTCACATATCTATTTGGGACATTTGCTTATCGCTGAATGCCTTTCGGCTTGTGCAATGTCCCAGCAATGTTTCAACGATGCATGTTGAGACTTTTCTCTGATATAGTGGAACAATTTTTAGAAATATTCATGGATGGTTTCTCATTTATAGAGACTCATTCGATCAATGTCTTCACCATCTCGAACTCATCTTGCAATGTCGTGTCGAGAAAAATCTAATACTGAACTGGGAGAAATGTCACTTCATGGTAAGACATGTAATTGTCTTAGGTCATGAGATTTCTAAAAATGGAATTGAAGTGGATAAAGCCAAGATTGAGGTCATAGTTAAGCTCCCGTGCAGAAGTGTGTTAAAGATATCCGATCCTTCTTTCGACATTCCAATTTTTATCGTAGGTTCATTAAGGATTTTAGCAAAATTCTAGACCATTAACTAACCTTTTAGCTAATGGCGTGTCTTCACTTTCAATAGTGGATGTCTTAATGCTTGGGAGAAGTTGAAAAATGAGCTTATTTCTGCACCAATCATCTCTGCACCGATTGATCAAAGCCGTTTGAAATCATGCATGATGCTTCTGATTTTGCTATAGGAGCTGCCTTACAACAACACATGGATAACAAGCAGCACGTGATTTACTACTCAAGTAGGATTCTCAATGATGCGCAATTGAACTACACTACAATTGAGAAGGAATTCTTAGCTATAGTATTTGCATTAGAGAAATTCTATCCTTACCTACTTGGGTCCAACACTATCATCTTCACCGATAATTCTTTGCTAAGTTACCTTATGGCGAGAAATATGCGAAGGCCCGACTAATTCGTTGGATCTTACTTCTTCAAAAATTTGATTTCGAGATTCGAGATAAGAAAGGCATAGAAAATGTCATTACTAACCACCTCTCGCGCATTCTAACTCACCATGCAATGAAATGCCCATCAATTATAATTTTCCCGATGAACAACCTTGGTTGCCTTTAGGAATCTTAGTTCGCTGACATATAAACTACTTAATCACAAATCAAACTCCATCTCATTAGTCTAAACAAGATATTTATCGGTTCTTATTTCAAGTCTGGCATTTTTTTGGGAGGAACCATATCTTTTCAAGTATTGTTCCGACCAAATCATTAGGAGATGCATTCCCGATGAGGAGATTAAAGGTGTTCTGTCCTTTTATCACGAGCTTGCATGTGGTGGACACTTTGGTCCCTGCAAAACTGCTGAAAAAGTACTACAAAGTGGGTTCTATTGACCTACTTTATTCAAAAATGCCTTTGAGTTTTGCAAGACGTGCTATAGATGCCAAATGGTAAGAAAGGATCTCTAAGCGGAACATGATGCCCCTCAACCGAATTCTAGAAATAGAACTGTTTGATGTTGGGGCATCGATTTTTGGGTCCATTTTCTAATTCATTTAGGAACCAATACATATTGGTTGCTGTGAACTATGTGTCTAAGTGGGTAGAAGTCATTCCAAGCAAAACTAATGACAACAAAGTTGTCATCAAGTTTTTAAAAGAGAACATCTTCTCGCGCTTCGGACCCTTCATGCTATCATCAGAGATAATGGCACCCACTTTTACAATAGATCCTTCGAAAGTCTTATGCGAAAGTACGTCATAACTCACAAACTGTCCACTCCATATCATCCTCAGACTAGTGGGCAGGTAGAGGTCTCCAATAGACAAATTAAGCTTATTTTGTAGAAGACCGTAAACCAAAACATAAAGATTGGTCCACCAAACTAGTAGATGCCTTATAAGCCTACATGACCGCTTTCAAGATAATTCTAGGGATGTCTCCATATAGGTAGTTTTTGAAAAGGCTTGGCACTTGCCTGTTGAGTTAGAGCACTGATTGCATCTCAATTTTGCATTATTATTGTTACATTTGTATATTTATCTTTGATTATTCATTATTTAACATTGTTATTAACTCTCTTTTTGATTATGATGTGTAAGTACTTAAATGAGAAGATATGAATATAAGAAGCTTCAATTTTATCTCTAATACTATCTAAATTTGGATTTCAATTTAAATCAATTTGAAATCAAGAGGAGGAAAGGATACATCATCTTCAAAATTCAAATTCAAAACCAAAGATATACTTCTAAAAGATGGATGGGATAAAGCTAATCCTAGTAGGGATAAGGAGGATAATTCAAATTAAATAGAGTTCAAAATAATTTTAGACTCAGATTCAGACTGTACACCTTTTAATATTTGGATTATAACTTTCACTATAGATATTCAAATCCGATGATTCAAGATGTTACAGAAAGAGGAGTTGAAGGGCTACAATTCTTATGTTTACCACTGCCGACTTGCTGCAGGATTGAATTCCCGTATTGAATTAGGAAATTTCTAATTAGTATCCTATTATGATTAGCTTTGGGTCCTATTTAAAAAGCTGAAATCTCTCATAATCAAGTATCTCCACATCAAAAATCATAACTTAGGAATTTTCTTTTAGTCTCTTCTCCAAATTTCTTATGTAATTTTTAGATTCTAGTTCTATTTCTAGTTCAAGCTTTATAAAGGAGAGGAGGCCCTTTGTAATTGAAGGTGACAACATCAATAACAAGATTTTTTTTCCTAATTTATCTTTATTTACTTGCTTTATTAACTTGCTTTCTCATCTACCATGCTTTCTTTAGTTGTCATCATGAGCAACTAATCTTTTTTATGACTTATTAATTTCTCCACCACTACTTCTAATTCTAGGTTAGAATAAACTGAATGGATCATATGCATGCTTAACCCTTGCATTAGTTAAAGTTCTTGAAAGCACATGAAGATGACTAGTTAAATCCATATATGTTAATACTCTAATGATTTTTCTTATTCTATACTTAGATAGTTTTGATAGCTTAATGTTGAATCTTGATTATTCTTCTTATTCTATATTTAGAAGGCTTTGACAGTTTAGTTTTAGGTCTCGGTTAGTGATTATTTCAAATTGGATTTAGTTTTTGTCTTATGTATCTTGCTTGAATTGAAGACAACTTCAAGGTCTAACTTTTATGATCTAAAGTGAAGTAAATACTTGCATAGGTTAGTAAGTTAGTGGTGGTAGATAATTAGTAGGTCATATTTTTTTTTAACTCTTTTCTAAAATCCTAGATTACTCTCAAAATTTGATATTCTTCTTTATACTTCTAACACTTAACAATCGAGTTCTTTTTCTTAGAAAAATACTTAACCAGTTTAGTGTTTAAGGAGATACTGAAAAACTTCTATCGCATTCCTCCCTGTGAATTCAACCCGCATAATCCTTGCTACCGCGATTAAATTGTGAAGATTCAGAGTCAAAATTAATCACGTACACTTTTCATATTCTCTGTATTTTTTTTGGCAATCAAGCACTGAGCTTTATGGGCCATAAAGCAACTAAATTTTGATTTAGATAATGTCGGTGACCTTCAAAATTGCAAATTTTCGAACTTGAGGGGTTAAAAAATGAGGCCTATGAGAATGCTACAATAATAAAAAGTAGGGTTAAGATTTTCATGATAAGTTTATTATGAAAAAAACTTTTGTCCCCGGACAAACAGTCTTACTCTATAATTCGAGGCTTCATCTTTTTCCAGGAAAATTGAAATCAATATGGACTGGACCATTCATTGTAAAGACGGTGTTTTCACAAGGTGTTGTTGAGATCAGTGACACCAAGAATGGGAATGACTTTAAGGTAAATGATCAACGCCTTAAACCATTTTTAGAATCGGTACCGGTAATGAAACGGTTATGGGTCTTTTCAACCCAGTGTATTAGTAACTTTATCTCTTTTACGTTTCATTTCACGCATCTATTCATTTCTTTCGTACATTGGGGACAACGCATGAGATAGGTGTGAGAGAGGGATCTACATGATTAACATAACTTTAAAAAATACACACACACACCACATATATATATAATATATAAAAAATTTTGAAAAGAGAACAATATTTTGACATATTTTTGTAAGAAATTAAGTCAATTTTAAGGAATAGGAGAATCATAATTAAGATTTCTTATACTTGGTCAAAATAAGATTATTTGTTTGGTTTCTAAGGGTAGAAAAAAACTTGAAAAAGTAATTTATCCTTGATCTTTACCTTGATGAAATATGTAACTTTATAACACTTACACACTTAGAGTTCAAAAATAAAGATTTTTATGCCTTATCAAAATATATATGAAAAAATTATATATATAAAAAATCCTCTTATTAAGCGGGGTATTTGTGCCTCATAAACATAAGTATTCACGCCTAAAAGCGGTCCATATAATAAAATCCTTAATTTTGTATCTTGTTTGCTCGAGTCTTTAAGTCCTTGGGGTGTTTTCTCATCCGGTACCCAAAGACCATCTGATTTAGATGTTACCGACTAAGGTTCGTTACATGGTGAAAGCCTAATAGAACAAAGTAATAATACTACCAAATATAAAAAAATAAGGCATAAGAGTTAGAGTTAATGAATCCCTAGTCAAAATATTCACGGTCACGAAGGTGCATATGATTTAGGGTAAAGTAATAGATTTAGATGAGAAATACAAGATTAACCCCTTACCTTGATTAATAACAAGTATTTGAAAAGACACTAAGTTTAGAAATGAAAAAATTATTTTTTCTTATAATTTATAGATAACTTGAACTCTTACAATAATACTTCAAATATTTTCTCTTTTTCAAAATACTTTTCAAAATATTAACACTTTTTTCTTTCTTTATGGATTTTGTAGGTGTAATGCACTGAAAATCCTCACGAGATAAAACTCGTCCTCTAGGGGTAACTTAGAGGTTTAATGGTTTGTTGCACATGCTAAGTGCAATCGTATTTCCTACGAAAATGGATAGTTAGTTTTGTTTTGCTCAAAGATAAGCAAAGATAGGTGTGGGAGTGTGATCGTACACGTACATTACATATTTTCATACCATATGTCTCACATTTCTGCATTTATTCTTTAATAAAACTCTGTTATTTAATGTATTTTCATGTTTAATGATGTGCAGTGTAATTAAAGGAGAAAAGGAGAGATTGGCAGATTTATCTAAATTAAATCCAGAAATTCAAAAGAAAGAGAATCAATTCAAATCCAAAGGTTCTTGAAGCTATCTTATCTGAAAACTGGATATATCAAATAAGATAATATCTTGTAACTTCAAAGGAAAAACGGATTGCTTGAAAATCCTATCAATTGAGATGAGGATAAAGAGATAGATCGTTAAATCTAAACCTGAGATTCAAAATTCAAAAGGATAAATGGATAGAGAAAAGATCAATGGATGAGATAAAATAATTTAGACTCAGATTCAGACTGAAGACATTTTAGTATTTTAATCATAACTTTCGTTACCGAAATTCAAATCTGATGATTCAAGATGATTCAGAAAGAAGATTTAAAGGGAGACAATTCTTACATTGATCATTGTTTTTAATTCTATAGTTTGATAAGTCATATTCAACAATCAACACGCGAACAAACTGCAGATCAGAAATAAATTTTCACATAAAATTCTGGATAAATCAAATCAAGTTTAGAGATAAGGAGAGGATTCAAATTCAGAAATAATCAGCTCCCCCTATCTCTCCACTCGTCTCTCTTATCCATTTTCCCTATAAATACCCTACACATCAGAGGTAGAGGAGAAAAGACGAGGATTAATCTCTTATTTTCTTTTTAGGGTTTAGAATCATTATTAGACAGTTATTGAGAAGTTGTATCTCATTTTTATTTCAGTCCAGCAACAAGTGAGAGAGAGGAAAAGAGTGTGCAATTTACCGTTGAAGTGACAATCAAAGTAGATTCACCTTACTTGACTCTACTCAATCTTGCTGGTATGTCTATGCTTTCAATTCATTACATTGTTTGTTCTTTCTTTGTTATGAGTAACTAAATCGATTTTCTGGGCTCATTATTCTCATTCTTCTATGAGTATTCTTCTTGATTGATTTCTATGAAAAGAACCCAATGAAATCATATGAATGCCTAAATTAAGCCTTGCATATTGGCGAGTGTTCTTGAAGGCATATGAGGATGGGTTTGGATTTATTTTAAACTTCAATCTTGAAAACAAGTCTTAAACTAGTTTTTATTTCATACTTGAGAAAATCTTGATGATTCAACATTCCATTTAAGAACTACTTCAAAAAGAAGTAACTTTTCCAAAGTTCATCTTATGTGTTTTACTTGATCTCTTCTAAAAATCAAGTCTTTACTTTAGCCTATGATCTAGTTGAGGCATAATCACTTTCAAAAAGAAAACATATAGTTGAGTAATAGAATAGTGAGGCCGGGTCTTTCTTTATTAAATAGAAACAAAACACATCTTCAACCTTCTTTAAAATCATCTTCTCCAAAACTTCTCCAATTTTCAAGTTTTCTTCAAATCAATTCTTTACTCACCATCTTATTTTTCATTTAAAAAATATAAACACTAAAACTTGTTTTTCTCAAAATACTGAAAAGCTTGCATCGCATCTCTCCTCGTGGATACGACCCGTTAGCCCTAAGCTACACAGTAATTCTCTTAAATTCTAACAATCACAGTTGTTGGCTCTAAGCCGTATGTTTGTCCAAGTCGGTGCTTCTAGGGAATATCAGTCGTGCCAGGCCCTTCAGGAGGTCAAGCAGGAGGACCGCTCCACTCAGAAATTCTACTCGCTGCTCTCAGATTATTGAGAGAAACTGTAGACCATGAAGTTCCCATTCCAGATTTCATGTCTGCCTTCGCTCTCGAGTTTCAGAAGCAGATAGATCGTCGGAACCTGTTTCACTTTACCATGCGACTACGTCCTGAATTTGAGGCACTACATGGCAATATTCTTTATCATCATCCGCTTCCCACTCTCACCGAATCAGTGGTTGAGTTCACAGTTTAAGAGACACGTCGTAGGATGTTGTCATCATCACCTGCTCAGTAGCCTCCTCGCCCACTGCTTTTGTTCTCATGTATCATTCTTTTAGTTCTCGTGGCCCCTCGAATCATGGGCCACCGTCTCGTAGGCCAGTAAATTGAGGACAACGGACTCGTGAGTCCTCAACTCAGACTCAGCAAGTTACATGTCTCTATGGCAAACAACGCGATAACGTGGTTTTCACCTGCCCGAAACAAGAGAGGATATATGATCCATATGTTCCCAGGTCCTCAGTTGCTGCGTCTGGACCTACATCAGCTCACAGCCCTTAGCAGGATCTCTCTTATCTGATCAGCTTTCACAAATTATCTCATATTTTACACAGAATCTGGGTGTCACTGGAGCGTCTTCGACTCCTGACTTCAGTTTCATGTCTACCACCTCTGGAGGTTCTACTCCCTGGATATTTGACTCAGATGTCACTCACCATATGACTTTTGATCATTCTGTTCTTACACATTATTCTCATGTTTCATATTCCACTTATATATACATTGCTAATGGTGCACCTCTTGCAGCCCCCAAATCTGGTAACATTACTTCCACTTTCTACCCGTCGGATAGACTCACATTATCTTCTGTATTTTGCATTCCTAAACTTATCATGCAATTACTAACTGTTGGAAAAATAACCGATTGTAATTGTAATATTTTATTTACACCCACTTCTTATATTGTCCAAGATCATACCAGCCGGAAGATTGAGACAGGACGTAAGATCGACGGCTCGTACCAGTTGGAGTATCTACACGTTCTTTCATCATCACATTCCGTAGTGAGTCTCTAATTCACCTCCGATCTATAGCATCATCAGTTAGACCATTTATCTAGCTCTAGGTTAAAAAACTTTGTCTGATTCTGGTATGTTGAGAAATTTTTAGTTTTCTAGCTTCAATAATTGTGAAATTTGTCGTTTTGCAAAACAAACTGTTGTACTTTTATTTCCAGTAATTATATGGCTTCAAAAAATTTTGATATAGTTCACTCTAATATTTAGGGTCCAGCACCTATCTCATCTCTTTCTGATAATAATTATTATGTTTGTTTTGTTAATAACTATTCTCGATAGACATGGCTTTATCCTATGTGTAATCGATCTGAACTGTTACAAATCTACAATGATTTCACAAACATGATTCATACCCAATTTCACAAATGCATAAAAGTTTTTCATAGAAGTACATTGTTGATCTTCTTGATCATGCCACCCAGAGTGAAACTGCTGCTTCTGTATCCTCTTTCGTTATCACACCTATGGAACTTCATCTCAAACTCAGACGCCATGATGGTATTCCATTATCGCAACCTACGCGGTACAGGGAGCTGGTGGGTTCTCTCATATATCTTTCGCTACACGCCCGGATATTTCTCTTAATGTTTATGTCCTCAGTCAGTTTGTTAGTGCTCCCACCTTAGCTCATTATGCGGCGTTACTCCATGTGCTTCATTATCTCAGAAGCACTATTTCTCGATCAATGATATATAGTTCTGATTCGTCACTCTCTCTTCGGGTTTAGTCTGATGCTAGATGGGCTGAAGATTCTGACACACGCCGCTCCGCTACAGGCTTCTGAATTTTTCTGGGATCCTCTTTCATCTCTTGGTGTAACAGTGCCAGGATGTTGTCTCTCGCTCAAGCATCGAGGCTGAATACCGTGCTATGACTGATACTGCCTAAGAGCTTCATTGGTTACGCGACCTCCTATGCGATTTGGGCGTCTCTGTGGTTACTCCTATTCCTACACATTGTGATAACAAAAGTGTAATTGCTATCTCCTCCGATCTTGTGTTTCATGACCACACAAACATATTAAGGTCGATTGTTATACTACTCTCTAGGAATCTGAGAAAGGCAAGATCACTCTTTCATGTGATCCTTTCAAAACTCAATTAGCTGATTTATTCACCAAGGCACAGACCTCTTATCAGTGTCACGAGGTTTTGTCCAAACTCTCGGTGTTTGATCCACCGTGAATTTGAGGGGGTGTTAACATATATGTATATAGGCATGTGGTACATTGTATCCGGACATGTTAAGTTTTCTTATTTTTCTCTCCACACTTGTATGTATTGATCTAATTGCTTGGTGAATAAATATACATAAATTATTCTCTCCAAATTATCTATTCAACTAGCCCAAATACTTCGCAGCAAAACCAATGGCCAAGCATGAATCGAATGAGAAAGCCCACTTCGAGATTGACAGCGACACTTGTACAGACAAGCAAGTCTGACAAAGAACAATAAAAGCATGCCCTGTATCAAGGGATTTGTTGGCCAAGGAGAGATTTGTTGAGTCGTGTGTGATTAATAATAGTCCAACATTGGAAAGTTCAGTAAAAGTGGAGAAGATAAGTAGAAAGTTGGGTCTCTGCCTATCACTTTATGTTTTGGGATGGAATAGCTATAAGCCCATATTTGTGTCTTCAGTAGTTAGTCTTCCTGTGGACTGATTTGTTGTAAGAGTCTAGGCCCCAGAGTTGGGAAGCAAAAAAAAACCCAATGGTCTTGTGACAACCCAATTGTGCCGTGTGATGTCCAGTAGGAGAAAAGTGAGTTCTGATTTCGAGTCACATGGAACGAAAGACTAAATACATATTAATGTGTGAATCTTATGAGTAAGCAAGACTAACACCATATGATGTAAAATAATTGAAATATGCAAAACATATCATACCTTAAATCTTGTTGGCTCCCGTAATTCAAATATTAGAGTGTCTTCCAGTTCCAAACTATGGCCCAATGCAAAGCCTCTCCACCCGCCACTAAGAACATTCCCAATATATCTAACTTTACATTCCATTCCTTTCTCATCTTCTAATATCATTTTCAGATCATGAGCAGGGAGGTTCTTTTCGCGGAATTTTTTAGGAACCCCCTTAAGCACAACAAATAGAAACTTTCAAATGTAAGTTTATAGAATTTTCTGGTTATATTGTGCACTTGGTTTAGTTTTCTGTAACTTACAAGCTTAAAACCACCAGATACATGTGACCGGAACATAGGCTTAATGAACGAAGGGGACTTCAAATTGCTCTGAAATTTCTCTGCTCTCCTTACTGCAGGATGAAGATTTCAGAAAAAGCAATTTGCTTCTTAAAGTTCCTGGTACAGGAGGATTATGGCCAATATAGCAAAATAAGGACTCAACATACATCCATAAATATAGATGATTGAATATTAGATTGTTAAATAAGTGTACTCATTACTGAACTAATAATACCTTTTGCGGTAAGCTCGAAATCCTTTGTCAGCAGCCTGCTACAAATACTTGAGCACTTCAGTAATCAAGCTTGCTTTCAGTAATGAAACTCAGCATAAAAATAGATTGCCAACCACAGAAACATTAGACCAATGTAACATTAAACTACATTCTGCACAATCAGGTATCAACTTCTTAGAGAAAACAGATTAGCCGTGGGATCTTTATATCCTTTCAGAGCTGCACACATATTTATTCTCTATGTTATAATAAAATAAATTTCGTATCAACCAAAACGGAAAATAAAGTAAAGAGTAATCAACCACAAATCAAAGACAAACAGGGAACGAACAACCACAATATTTAACGTGGTTCAGTTGAGATTGACCTATGACACGAATAGGCAACAAGGAGAATCCATAATTCACAATAGGAAAGAATAACAAGAGTTTCACTCACTGAAATATCCAAAAAAAACCCACCAAGGGAAATACTAGATATCCCAATAACAAGATAAAGAATAAGTATATCGCCTGTCCTTGATCTTTTTCTCAAAACTCGCAAGTCTCAAAGAACTCAGGAAAAAAAAACATGAGTTCAATTGCTCAAACAAATTTCGATCCTACTCCATCATAAGTCAAAGGGTCAGCTTCAATTTTAGAAACAGATGGGTCAGCTCTCTGATGCGGACATCAAGCACAAGCATGGCACTTGTATTACCGATGGAGAAGATGCATCGTTCCAGCATTCCAGTAGTTGTAGAATCCTATGTAATTTTTAGTTTTTTTTATTTTGGTTTTCAATTTCTATTTTAGTAATTGTAATTCTATTTTGAGTAGGAGTTTTAGTTCTAGTTGTATTCAGATTTTGTGAAAGCTATTTAAGGCATCTTGTATAAAACAATTGAATACATGAAGAAATTTGATTAAAAGCTTTAATGAGTAGAATCTCCCTCAATTTTGGTTTAGTATTAATTTCCTAATTATTATCTAAACCCTAACCCTAATCTGATTTCTCTTCCCTTCTTTCTCTTTCCCTAAGCCGTCATCAGCCTCTCCCTCTCCCTCTTTGTCTCTCTGCAACCTGTCGCCAAGCCTCTTCTTCTCTCCTTCTCCAACCAGCAAGCCCTAAAACCCATCTTCCTTTTCTTCTTGTCTTCTTGTTCTTTATCTCCCCTCCAGCCTAACCCATCAACAACCACATCACTGCCATCCTTCCTATCCCGCACCACCAAGCCGCCACCAGCAGAAACCACCAACCCTATTCCCCTCGTCGTCGCCCTCGTCTTTAATCACCATCGCCTATCTCCCCTCAGCCTCCTCGACAACACCAACTGTCAAACCACCATCTCTGCTATCTTACCCCTCGTCAACAGGGACTTCTTTCCTCTCATCATCTACTGTTGTCACTGTCCCCGCCCTCGTCAGCATCCCTGCCGCCCCTGAGACGCTATCGTCTACCGCCCGACTGACATCCCCACTGCTAGCACCACCAACCAGCATCCAAGAGAATAAAAGAGAAATAGGTTAAATAGGGTTTGATTCAATTCGATCACAGCCTGAACCCGAATCAAGAAAGGGAAATAAAGAAAGTGGGATTAAGTGATTACACCTGCTTGCTATAGTACTTAGACCCTTCCCACTTGCTTCAGTAACGGGTCCAGTGCTACCCGAACCAGTTGCTACAGTGTCGGGTCCGCTAAAGCTACTATTATGTTAAAGTTGTGGAGTCTGATTATCGACCTTGACAGAGATCACCCTCGAAGAACTATCACGCAAGAAGAACTGTGATGCCTAGTCGCAGTGGAAGTTAAGAAGTTGAAAAGTCCATCCTGAGTGACTCGAAGGTGAGGCCTCAGGAAGAGTCTCCCGAGGACTAGACTAACTCGCTGACTTCCCAGAGTAAAGGCGTATTACAGGCGAGTGTCGGTGAGTTTGGAGTTTCAGATGGAGGCATGTTCAAGTGTTCGGAGGGTCGCTCGGAGTTTTGGAAGGAGCACCCCGAGGGACAGAGCAAAGCAACATCCTCAAGGCATAGTGAGGTGCAGAAAATATAGTCCAGCCTGGAAGCTTCGCAATACATGAAACTCAAGCCACGTGTCAAGGACAATTTAGGAATATCACAACTTGTAACCCTAGTTTTCTCTATAAAAGGAGATATGTCATAATTAGAGTTGGGGGTGTGTGAAAACTTAGAGAAGATGAAGCTAAAAGAAATCTTGAAAGCTATTGTACAAAGCGGCTGTGAGGTCTTCTTCTTCATCTCCTTGTAATCTCTCTATAATATTGGATTGCAGGCGACTCTATGCTTTTTTCTCTGTTTTGAGTTTTCACGTAATTTCTGGTGTTCTCTGTATGTTAATTTTTGATAGATCTGCGATCTTGTTCCTTTCTTTTTATCTGATCTGTTCTTATTCATCGTCATCATGAAAGTCCTTGCCCCAACAACTAGTACCAAAGCTTTGGTTTAAGGTGGCGGATAAAGAAAAAATTAGAGTCGAAAGATTCAACGGCGTGAACTTCGAGTTCTGGAAGATACATATTTTGAAGACTACCTATACCAGAAAGATCTATCTTCCTCTCGGCGGAAAAACCCACAAGCCAAAGGAGATATCTGATGGTGAATGGGAGACTCTAGATCGAAAAGCCCTAGAGATGATCTGATTATCATTGGCATAGACAATTGCCTTCAGCGTCTCCAGGGAAAAGACGATTAAAAACTTAATAGTGGTGCTATCAAAGATGTAGAGAAACCAACCCTCTATGTCAAACAAGGTATTCTTGATGAGAAGTTATTCAAGATAAAGATGGCTCACAGTGAAAGCGTTGCTGGACATCTCAACGAATTCAACATGCTGACGTGGTAGTTGGAATCAATTGAGATCAATTTTGATGAAATCAGAATGTTAGTTTTGTTGTCCTGTATGCCAAAGGCCTAATATGTCTCGTGATGGCGGTGAACAATTCATGTGAGACATGAACCTTAAAGTTTGATGATGTGATGGATGTACTTCTTAGCGAAGAGGCATGCAGGAAGTACCCGGGGTCAGCTGAGATATTAGGCAGTGCCCTGAGTGTCAATCAAAGAGGAAAGTTAAGGAATAGAGATAAGAAAGAGATGGGAAGTCAAAATCTAAATCAGGGAGAGGTACATCCAAGTTGAGGGGTGCGAGATGTTGGTGATGTGGTGAGATGGGGCATATTAAGAAAGATTGCAAGATCAATCATCTCAAGATCATATCATAAAATAAATACCTATTAATTGTCTTCACATGAAATATACACTTTAACCATAGTCACGAACCAATCATCTCAAGATCAATCTAATTACAATTCACGTTATTTGACAACTAATCTGAATTTGAAATGGTTACACATGAAATGATACAAGTTTAATATCACAATATCCAAATACAAGGTCCATATACATCTGATACTCAAGTATAAACTAATCTAGCCAATCAATAAATCGAATCCAGTCACAATCTAAGGCCTTCCAATACTAGGCCTAAGCCAATAACGACAAACTACCAACACATGAAATGACGCTGATACAAGCTCATATCAACAACGTA
Source organism: Agave tequilana (assembly GCA_038442645.1). Classification (NCBI taxonomy): domain Eukaryota; kingdom Viridiplantae; phylum Streptophyta; class Magnoliopsida; order Asparagales; family Asparagaceae; genus Agave; species Agave tequilana. Next base: position 14,209 of record JAVJIF010008246.1, read on the forward strand.
AATAAGGTGAACATTCATTGATGTCTCATGAAGTAATACAAGTAATCAAACTAGTAAAATATAACAGAAAGTCACATGAAATGATAAGAGTAACATGTAAACGCATACCGACAACAGTAAATAAAGAAATACACGAGAACAAACACTCACATGAAATGACACGGTTTTGTAAACGAATCGCTGTCTAGTCTTCACTGCACGAACCGGTATTGATTTACGGATCATCCTATGGATTGATCTTCGAATCGTCATGGTATTGGGTCCAAAATAGGTACAAATTCGAATTTTCCGTTACCGAGTTCGGATCGTCCGAGCGAGTCCGAAACGCTATAACTCACAACCATACACATGACCTTACACGAACATACCCCCGTACACGTATACACTCCACATACATACATGCGATATACGTGTACACCCACATATATACGTATACAAGTATACACATACATATATACTATATGCATACATACCCACACTTACATACATATTATATATATGCACATTTAAACACACATACTGCAAATCACAACACACACACACACACTCACGCACACACTTGCACACACTAAAATTTTTCATGCCAAAGTATACATATTTACATATATACCATCACATAATAATTCGTGTCAAAATGTAGACAAACACACAAACAATGTAAACCCACCTATATATATCATAAAAAGAGAGAGACTCACACAATGGAGACAAGACTCGCGGCGCGCCGACGGAGGTTCCGACGGAGGAGGCGGAGGCCGCAGAGGATGTCGATGGAAAGCCGGAGTGTTCGCGGAGAAGATCGAGATGCCGCGAAGGAGATCGGGGTGCCACAGATGCCCTCAGAACTCGCCGAAAAGAGAGACAAGGAAATGGTAGCAAGCATGAAGGGGGATATGCTTGGTCTGGTAACTGAGACGGGAAAATAATAAAAAAAGAGTTAAAGTTAGAAAATCTTAGTCTTGTCTCAATGTAACCGTGTAGCAAGGGTTAGACGGGTCGATCCACAGGGAAGGATGCGATTGAAGCTTTTCAGAACGATTTTCTCTAAAATTGGCTTGGAAGGAAAAAAAAAGATATTGATTGTAAGAAATAAATTTAATTAAGTAAAAAGAATTATAGTCTACTAATCATCTACTACAACCAAAGTATTAGTTTAAAAGAATGAACATCATATTGAATAAAGAATTATCTACCTAAAGGTTTTGATTGAGAATCAAGCAAGATGAATAAAGATGTTGTAAACCCTAATTAGTTTGCACTAATAAAAATTAAACTATAATTTATTCTAATTTCAAAGTATAACATAAGAAAGTTTACTTAAAATTATGCTATTAAAGTATTTAAATATGAACTATGAATAACCTTTTAAAAAGTGCAACCCAAATTAGTTAAACTTAATTATTGATTCATCTTCAAGAACACCAATTTAATCTTAGGGTTTCTAACAAGCATAGGTGTCAATCAGTTCATCTTTAAAACTAAACTAGGGTTGATCGAGAGATTAACAAACTATAAGTTTAATTAGTTACTCATATTTTTATTTTTATTTTCAATTTTTATGAATAAGAAAAGTTGCATCAAACTAAAAGAAGAACAGTGAATAAGTTAAAGCAAAACTAAATTGAACTTAAAAGCAAGAAGAGTAAAAAGAATGAAGAACCTTTTTATTGAATGTCACTGACCAATTACAAAGCTCCTCTACTTCTTCAACAATCTTCTCGAAATAAAACGAATAATACAAGAAATTCGGAAAGAAAAGATGATCTAAAGAAAATCCTAATCTTCAGCTCTGAGATCTCTAGAAGTATTCTGCGATGTCTCTACTCATGCCTCTACTGGGGTATTTATAGAAGGAAGCCTGGGATAGTGACTCATCAAAATGCTGACTCATCAAAAGGTATATTCTCAGAATTTTGAAGTTGAACTGTGAATATGCTGAGAATATCCTTTTCTTCCCTTGATTGAAAATTTAATTGAGTTGGACTGCAGCTAGCTGTCAAATTGATGGCTCAATATGACTCATCAAACAATTGAAATGGAAATAGTAGTCAACAGCAAAGTTGTAGCCCTTTTAGTTTTCTTTCTGAAGCATCTTAAATCATCAGATTTGCATTTTTACAACGAAAGTTATGATTAAATTACTAAACAATGCTCAGGCTGAATCCGAATTTTGATTGTAGACTTTTGGAGTTTCCTTCTATGACTCTATCTTGCCATATAATTAAAGGGTATATTCTCAGAATTTAGATTTAAACCCTAAATATGCTGAGAATATTCTTTCTTCTACTTGGAGAATAATTGATTTCCAATCAAGAATTTAGTTAGATTTTCTTTTCAATCTCCAAATATGATTGCCTCAAATGTCTGAATTTATTGTGCTTTTGGGCTTGTTAGTTTTTTGGGCTTTTGGGCTTCAATTGTGCTTCATTTATTTATTTTTTAATTACTCAAGGCCTGCACAATATTAAACAATAAAACGTTATGTAGCAGTGCTTTATAAAAGAATAAGTAGAAAAATATGATGATAAATATGCATTTTTGACTACCTATCATCTGGAACACGATTACGGCCAGGGTAGGAGAGAGGAATGACCATTGGGAAGTAGGGGTGTTTAATGTTGTAATATTATGGATTAATGAAAGATTTTGTGTTAATGGTTGTTGTTGGGTTTCATGAACACATGGAGAGAAAAGAAAGTGCTCTTGGGTGTGCACGGGGGTGGTGCGCCAGAAAGATGGGCTCGATCATGGTGTGGTGCGGGGAAGGGAAGCTCCAGCAAGGGGAGATCCGGCAAGGAGGGAGGTGTCACATGGGGAGATCGAAGGTGCTGCGGCCTGAAGCTTGGTCGGCCGAGGAGGCCTCAACACGGAGGCATGGAGAGGGACTGTGGGAGAGGAGACGACAGTGCACGGGCCTCGAAAATGGTCGACAGTGATGAGGCATGGTGGAGAGCTTGTTGGCCCAAAGGCCTATCACTCTAGTTTTGATGATGATCAACTCATGTAGTTATAGTACTAATGATCTTGTGTTTATTTAGTTTCAGATTTGTGATCAAGATCTTAGTAGGTGTGTAGCTTCAACAAAGAATTTAAAGTCAAGTTTGGAGCTAGCACGTTTTGATTCAAGAGCTTGTGCATCAAGACCACATCAAGTACTCAAGAGGAGTCTAGCTCTATGGATCGTGTTTGGACCAAGTCAAGAAGATGTGAAGACTTCAAGTGAAGACCTTCAAGATCAAGACTTGTGTCTAGGTTTGTTTTTATAAGATTTTATTTTTAGATAAAATGTAAATGATAGAATAGTTGGTGGATTGCTCAAGTATATCTTACACACACACTCTCTTGATTTAGATAAGTTTTTCATAAAGAATTTTTATTTTGAAAAAATACAAAAGAGTTTTCTTTTTGAAAAATACCGGTTTGATTTTTGGAATTCAAAGTTTATATGTTTTAACAAAAACCAAATTAGAGCTTAATGTCAAAAACATAGATATTTCACCATATATGTGTAGAGAATCATATCCATACACACCATGCTTTAAAAGAGTTTAAAATATCTTATTTTTGTATTTGGAGAAGTTTTGAAAAAACCAATTTTGGAAAAATACAGTTTTCGTTTTTAGCCAAAATTTTCAAGTTACAAAAATAGTTCAAATTGTTTGTAACATGTCTTGATTTTGCTCAAGCATGTTTGATTGTCAAAGTATTATGTTAAAACTATTTTTGTAGATTTTTGATAATTTTATAGAATTTTAAATTGAGCCAAAATGACTAAGTTTTTGAATCCCAAAAATGACCTGTCTGGCTTCAGCCGGTCGACTGGGCCGGTCGACCGAGCTTGAAGTCGGTCGATCGGGTCGGTCGACCGACGTGCACAGAACGTGCACGCCAGGACTGCTGGAGGGCCGGTCGACCGACCCGGTCGACCGCAGAGAGATTCTGCTCTCTGGAAAGCCCCGGTCGACCGGGCCGGTCGACCGGCAGAGAGTTCTGCTCTCTGTTCCAGTGCCACGGTCGACCGGCCGGTCGACCGCTGGCTCAACGGTCAGAATTCTGACCATTGGCCGGTCGACCGGGCGGTCGACCGACAGGCCAATCTGGCTCCCAACGGCTAGTTTTTCTAACTATATAAATTGGGACATTTGGGGGCTATTTTCCACAAGCTTTTACAAGTGGTTTTGCACTAGTTTTTCCTACATCTTTTAAGAGGTTTCTCCACTTGTTTTGAGAGCAAATATTTCCAATCAAAAGGGGAGTTTATCAAGAGTGTTTTAGAAGTGATTTTCTTGAGTTTTCCTCCACCATTTCAATCCTTATTTTCTCACAAACACTTGAGCAATCCATTGGCATATTCATTCTATAGGAGTGTTCTTGCGAGATTGTTTTTAGGTGATCAAATTTTTGTGATCACCAAAGACTTCATTGTGTACTTTGAGGAGGCGGACGGTTGTGTTCGCGGTGTTTCGAGTTCGTGTGTGAACTCGGTGTTTGAGGTGTGGCCTCGGCGAGCTAGCGGGCTTGCGGTGTGTTCTTGCGGAACAAGAGAGGGACTAGAGAGTCCAAGAGCTTGTAGGTGTTGCGGCACCAAGTGATCCGGTGGGATCGATTTTAGTGGAAATCCTTCAAGTGCGAAGGCGGGGACGTAGAGCAAGTGTGCTCGAACCTCGAAACAAATCTCCCGTGTTTGCGATTGCTCACTCTCTATCTCTTACTCTTGTCTTTATATCTTGCATGCTAATATTGTCTTTATCTTTATATGCTTGATATATTGTGTGCTTAATTGTTATATGCTTGGGGATTGTTTGCTAACACTGGTATTCAACCAAGAGAGCCAACGCGGCACCTCAACTCTTATTTAGAGGAATCTTGAGGAGTTAGTCTAGAGCCCTTCACGAGGAATTCGGCTACACTCTTGTGTTATACGTGGTGTTTAGTGTAATAAGTTTTTAATTCCGCATTTAGTGACCATTAGATTAGCCATCACCTATTCACCCCCCATCTAGGTGATTTACAGAGCTCGAGCAGGGGTAGAGTTGCCGTGAAGGGATCTTGGCAGGGCATGTTGGTGCTAGCTCGACGCATGGAGGGAAGCCAAGGGGTTCGCCGTGGATTGGTGGTGCACACAACAAGGGGGCAGCACAGGGCTGTCATGGGCTAGATGTGGTTGTTGTGGGTTGGCTCGGGTGGTGGCGCAGGTGTGAGAAGAGAAAGAAGATGGAGATTAAGTTAGGATTAAAATTAGACAGAATTAATTTGTTAGGATTTGGGATTTAGTTGTTAGGAGTTTGCTATTTTGGGTAATGGGTTTAGATATGGGTTAATGGGTTTGGATGGCTATGGATTGAGGGTATGGATCTAACGGGTAATCGGTTTAAGAATCAAGGAAAAAGGAAAAAATGCTACTAGAATAATAATTAAATACAATAATATTATTAATACTAATAGCAACACATAAAAATAATATTAATAATGATAATAGTAATTAGTAATACTGATAATAAAATGATGATAATAATAGTGGTAATAAGAAAGACTACTAGCAATTAACAATAATCATAATTAATACTAATTATCCATATAATAGTAGTAATAAATACTAATAATAATTAATAATAACTATAATAATACCAATAATAAAAGTATTAATAAAGGTAGTTAGCCATAACCATAATAATAACAACAACAACAATATATCAAGAATAATAATTATAATTAACAATGACAAAACTATTAAAATTAATAATGATGATTAATAATAATAATAATAATACTAATAATAATAACAATAAATAATAATATCCATAGTAATAGAAAAACACTAATTAGTAATTAAAATGCTTACAAGTAATAATGGCAAATATATAAGGTCAAATCACCATTTAATACTCCAAAATAAATTGTATATTAAATAATGCAGTAAATCATAAATCAAATTAACAAATAATAATAAAATAATCAGTAAAACTAAATAAATACTTAGAAAAATAAAAATACAGTATTTTAAATTAGGGATATTACATTTATGGTTCGGCTTTTGATACAGACGTATAACACAAAGGCACAAGCAAACACAAGCACATGCATGAAACTCTTTCTTTGGTCGCATGCGCTTGGACCAAAAGGGAAAGGAAACAAAAGAGTGGGGAGATGTCTGTTTTGGAGCATTCAAGAGTTCTTAGCTAGGGTAATTGATTAGTATGACAAAACTAACATGAACTGACTGAAAGCAATTTAAAAATCATATGTCATATGGATAAGCTCATACTGCAAGTGTTTAACTACTACGATAACCCCATGATATGATAGGATTTGAAATGCAAGGCAACTTACATGTAGTCTTAAACTTATTAGCAAAATTCCTGTTTAATCAACAGGTTTTTTCATTTGCAAGTAGAAAAATTTTGGAATTACAAACGAATATATAGCGGATGGAGGACTAAAGTAACAAATGAACCACTTATTTAGCAGTCATAAGATATATATGTGTAAATAAGTATGCTTATTAACATGAGTCGAGCTGCTAGGAAACTGCAACAAGACAGCCTGGTTCAGGCTGTACAGACCATTAGACAAACTCTAAATTCCATTAACATTATTTAATTTAAACATAATGCAACTGAGCCTTTTAAATTCCATTATAATTATTTAATTAAAATTTATGCACCTCATTCTTCTTCAGTCGATTAAACCGATGGATAACTCTATTGCGGCTGGTAGAACCTCCACCCCATGGTGTAAAAGAGCATCTTAATCCTGACAGTTTCTGTTTTTTCTTTGATCTGAGGCTTCCGTTAGTTTTCTGAAAAACAGAGAAAGTCATTCAATATTTCCCTTCGAGCTGTAATTCTGAAGCATAATAGATATATAAATAAAACATATAGAATATTTTAAAATTGTATTATTATATTATGTGAATACTAAATCACTATACAAGTACGCTTCCATGAACAAAGGCATTGAGCACGAGTATAGGAAAGTCTAGGGAAAACTTATATTCATATAAAATGCAATTTACTGCGAGACAATTGAAAAAAAAAAAGATCTACAGAAATCCAGTTTCTTTAGCTCATAATATATAAATAACCAATGTCATTCAGTTACACCCAGTCAGAATCTCATGAAAGAGTGAAAACAGATTGTAATCTCACCAATAACATGTTCGGGTTCTTTACAATTTACTTTGGAAATCTTTCAGATCCCCAGATCCTTATTTAAAGAATACTTGCTAATAGTGTGAGTAGAATGATGAAAACATCCTGGACAAACCTTTCCAATAAAAGAAACATGGATTGGAATTGGGAACTTATCTTTCCAATAGAAGAGCTAGCTAATATGCACAAAATATATGTTGAGAAAATTCTTTTAAAATAAGTTTCAAGAAACCTACTATGCCTAAGAAGTAAGAACACAAGAATTCCAATAATGAGAAAGCAAAACCCAATTTATATATGTTAATAGTGCAGGCTAATGAATAAGAGAATAACACCCTTAATGTTCCGGAGGAGGAGCCTGCGGATATACCTATTTCCAAATATTTTGGAAAAAATTGCAATACCACTTAGAATATGCATAACCAATCTTATAAATTGCAACATCTATTAGAACTTTACAAGCATACAGGGATGAAAAAGCGCCAGCATTATCATCAATGCATACAAGATCTATGATAATTCTTCAAAGCAATTCTACATCAGGGTCATTACAGAGTTTAAAAAAAAAAAAAAAACTGAAAGTAAACATTTCTTCCAGTAGAAATATTCCACCTTCAGTGAAATGTGAATGGTGTAAAATTTCCGTTCCTTTTATTTTCTACCCCACACAATTAGCTATCAACCAATTCAAACTCATAGATAGTGAAAAGAACAAAAAAGATACAGACAAGTTTTTTTGAGGGAAGATACAGAGAACAAGTTAAAAAGTTAAAATTGCTCCCCTTACTCATGCTTGAATGTACAAAAGATACTATATGCTCAAATTTTCCGAAAGGTCCCTTTACTGACCTCTTGTGGGTTCAACTTGCTTACTTGCGTCGGTGGCATTCGCCCATCAGTCACTTCAACATAAGTTTCTTTCACCCCTGTACTCCCTATTCTACTTGGTTGCAGCGAAGCAAAACATTCCCTTGAAGGTTCCATAATACCAGAAGAGTGATTCAATGAAGAACCGGAATCTTTCTGATCCCCCTCAATCACCTCTGTAGGTTTCTTCTTGATACGCTGGCTAAGTGTAATTTGGTCTTCCTCAACGTCAGAAGCATGACCGCCAAGCTCCCCCTCGCTCTCACTATCATCAACCATTACCAAAACACGCTTTCTTCCCGGATCCCCGGATGATAGCAAATCCTCCCCAGAACTCTTCTTCACAGAGTCTTGAGTTCTCTCTGGCAATTCATCATCCACTTCACTTGCAATATTACCCTGCCCCTCTCAAGTGACTGGTCCTTTCCCTTTGCATTCTTGTCCCCCTTTTCATTCCCTACGAGATGAGAATTTAGTATCCTATCCTCCAGCTCCTTATTCTCCGCCTCCACAGTCTCCTTTCCTTTTAGACGACAATTCTCCTCCAAAAGCTGCAATGCCTCCTCATACCTCTTCATCCACACCTGAGCCTTATGCTCAAGATCACTATTCTGCTCCGCGAGCACATCAAACTTCTCCTTGTGCTCATTCTCCTTCTTCTCAAACTCAACAGCAGTCTCATTGACAAGCTCTGACAACTGATCTTCACAGTCTGCACATTTCTTTTGCCACTCATCTACCTCATTTTGGGCTCTCTTTTTCCCACGTTCAAGATCCCTGATCTCCACCTTGAGCTCAACAAACTTCTCCGCAAACTCTCTGTCTTTCATCTCAATTTCCTCCAACAAACCCTTGATAGATTTTTGATCCCTTAGCTCTCGTTCTCTCATTGTTTTGCAGTCCTCATTCAATCTAGCTACGGTCTCTCTCAGACTCACACACTCCCTCCTGCATTTGTCAACCTCTTGGCTCGCAAACAACTTTGCGAATTCTAATTGTGACTGCGACATAACATATCTGTCTTTCTCCTCTGTTAGATTGCGCTCAAGCTCTGAAATCTTGATTCTGAGGCTAGAGCAAGGCCATCTCCTTTATTGTTGTTCTCAGGATCAACCTCCATGGATTTTAAGTTTACTGCAATCGAGAAGAGGAGAGGAGAACAGAGTGAGAAGGCAAGAAGTTGAAGCGTTTCAGTTTGTTTGAAGATTACAGGCGTACAATGGAGAGCCAGCACAAACTAAAATGAATTACGGGCCAGGACCCGAATTCCCAGATACATCTCGACTCCTTGAGAACTAAAACGGCACTTCTTTTGCATTAAAGTAAATTTGTGTCTGACAGAATAAATTATTTTGAGTTGGACTGCATATTGCTATTTCCACGCACCCAAAAAAAAAATGAGAGGTAATGTATCTCCTAGTGTTATTTTTCTTTGGAATATTAGCTGGTCAGAATTTCAAAAGATCCGTTGATAATGGGGATGTTATTTTTTTTAGATATGCACCGATCAAATTTTCGAAAGTTAAATAGTTATTTGAGAATAAAGAAATGAGAGACCAAGTAGTGAAAAATTTATTAACTCTCATGTTTTTAAGCAAATGAGAAAAATATAGTCAATAACTGTGCAGGGAGATGACAGAGGAAAAGTGCTTAAATAATAAAATCAATCTCCTATATAAATTGATCAAGATCCAATGTAAAATATATCACAGGTCAACTTCAACTCTAACTAAGTCAATGCCAATCCAAGCATCGGTAAATCGGTCAATTGCTAAAGCAATGTCTAACACTTTCTCGATATCCACAGGTGTTCTAGCCGGGATAATCACCAATAATTATCGATAAATACTATGCATAAGATATATTCTCTATCCTCAAATATAAAGTAGCTCAACTAATCTGTAGATCCAATCAAGCTACAGTCCAGGGTATCCAATACTAGGCCTAAGCCAACAATGATAAGCTACCAACACATGAAATGACGCTGATTGCACACATTTATTGTATTATTCTTTATTACATATCCACATTTATCATGTAATAAATATGCTAAATTCCTTGTCTTAAATATCTATTTGCAGAAGATGATCATGGGAGAAAGAGGATAAAATCAAATAAATATCAGCTAAATTCAGATTTAACTAGATCTATTTAGTTAGAGGAGGATGATCCCAAATCCAGTTGGTTAAATTCAGTTTTTGGTGAATCAAGTCTTTAAGTTAAAGATCAACTGAGGATAACGTCAAATACAGAGTCCAAATCTAAAAGGATAAATGGATAGAGAGAATACCAACGGATAAGATGAAGCAAATTTGACTCAGATTTTGACTGGATATATTTTAGTATTTGAATCATAACTTTCGTTACCGAAATTCAAATTTAATGATTCAAGCTGATCCAGAAAGAAGACTTAAAGGGCTACAATTCTTAAGTTGATCACTATTTTGAATTCTATCATTTGATAAGTTATAGTCAGCAATCAACACGCTAACAAGCTGCAGATTAGAATTGAATATCCATATCAAATCAAGTTTGGTGATAAGGGGAGGATTCAAATTCAAAAATATTCAGCTTCTCCTATCTTCATACTCTTCTAACTTCTACATTTCTCCTATAAATACCTACAATCTCAAAGGCAAAAAGGAAGGAATGACCAAGCTGAGAGTAGAATTTAGACTAATTTATAGTTTGTAACTTAGGTTTTTTTTATTTTCTTTCATGTAATTTTTATTTTCTTTCATGTAATTTTTATTTTCTTTATGTAACTAAGAGGAGAGGATACTTTCATGGAGGAACGAGAACAAGCTTGTACTGAAGGTGATACCAGTGTAAGTGATCTTTTTTTTCATTGTTATTTGAATCAAATCGAAGTTTTTTTCTTTTTTACACTTGTTTTCGTTTACTTCCCTGTTTTGTGTTTGTGGATCCAAATGAAACCCTCGAAGTTGCTTTGCTCTTGCAAGTGCAGTTGACAGCTTATGGTGATGGATATCCATTTTATGGTAGTGTAGCTTGCCCCTGCAATTTATTGTGTAATACGGGAATGGCCAAGATCCTATTTGTCATACTTCGCTCGCCTTCAAACAAAGGTACATTGTCGATACGGGTCAAAGCTAAGTAAGCGCCGAAGAGGAAAGTAATTTTTTTAGGTTTTAGTTTTCTTTTCATTTAATTTTAGTGTAAATTACCAACACCACAATCTTCCAAATTTCTTTCAATCTTTTTCAATTTCTTTGTATATATCCACTTTCATTTTCTCCACCTTCTCGATCTACCAGTTTCTTTCTAACATAGCTGTAACTCCATTTTTCTCTTTTCTTTTAAAGAATTAAAAGAAGAACTTTAACCATTCTTTGTAGCATAAAAGAAAACTTACTAAAAAGCTTCCATCGCTAGTCCCTCCTTATGGATCATGACCCGCATAGCCACTTGCTATAGCAGTAGAATTGAGCACCTTGCTCTCTTTATTTTTAAGTTCTGAAATTCTATATTTTGTGTGCAGGTTTCACATCCATCAAATTTTAGCGTCGTTGCCGGGGAGGGACGGTAAGTTATTCTCTTTCTAGATTTACATTTTTGGTTAAATTTCTTCTTTGTTCTTGGTGTATAGGTTTGACAACAAGAAATTTTTGCTGCAGTAAATATATAAGTGGTCCTGGACTCTACTCAAGAAAGCAGAGCCCAGAAGCCCTCAGATTTGCTACATTCCTGTGACAATCTGAGTGAACTACTAACATGTATTTTCTGGAGGTTGACTGAATTATATAGTTTAATATCTGTAACATTTATTTCCTTATTTGACTCACTGTATATACATTTTTAACACAACAGTAAAAAGTTGATTGTATGTGCTAAAAATGATTTAGACTTTGCATTTAGGCACATGTCTGTTTCATTACATTTTCTATTTACTGTTGAAGAGTGCTGGAGCCAAGGTATGTGTGCATAGCATTTAGTATAAGGTTCATTCTTATATGAAATATTGCTTGAGTGTTACTTTTTTTTTATATACTTGTACACTGCACTAAATTGATTTAAGGGCTTGTCCTATAAATAAGATAAGGTGGGGAAGTCATTACCCTCCCATAGCCCACAAATAATCTCCTCACTCGCTAACCCAAGCCTAATTAAATTTGAGTAGACGTTGGCCCTAGGGGCATCTCGAAGTCAAATAGGGGACTGACCTAAGGGGAAAGTTGATTTGAATCTGACTCTTGCAAATCGCTGATAAGGTTGGGAATTGAGGGGCGAAACCCCAAAGGCTGGTGGTTTGGCTTAATTAGGCCCATCGCTTTTGTGTGGATACCTCCCACCAATCTTGCCCATACCTGGCCGATTAACTTGTGGTCAGATTCAATAATATACCCTCCGTGGACAGTCTAACCAGTTAGGAATCATCTAGGTCTAAGGTTACCCTAACTTAGGTTAGATTTTTTTTATTTGTTTGCTTATTTATTTGTATTTTTTTGTTTGTGTTTGACATTTCCTGTGTGATATGGCTTATAACAATAATTTTTTTAATTTTAATTGTAATCCATATTACACCCCAACCTCTTTTTTAGATATTACCAACTCGGCATATCATAAGTTTAACGAGCGTAGTGTGCCGGATTGGTCTTATTCGAATCAATATAACTCATGCCCCCAATCTTATGACCATAATTTTCAAAATAATTTTAACTCTTCACAGAGTCAATGGGGACACCTCCCCCGAGTCCAATTTTCAATCAACTTATCCTCCTTATCAACCTTGTCCACAATACTTCCAAGATTCATACTCAGTTCCACCAGTTCAGAATAGAAAACCATCAATCTTAGAAATGAGTATGCGTGAGTCCAAACAACAATCACAAAATCTGGTGACTCACAATTTCCCCCAAAATTCTAAAATAATACTTCATCTTTTCAAGTCCAATCGCAACAAAATGATGAACCAATCAACTATGAAAAGATGCTTGAAGCCATGACTCAGGCTCAAATCGCTCGTAATCATGACATAGATATGATGGTTCAAACTCTCTATTCTCACCGTTTGACCATTTTTGATGTCGCTAACCATTCTGCTAGAGCCGAAGAATCATATTGTCTTGGAAAACAAGATTCCATTTCAGTACAACCATTTGAATTTGCCCAAACTCTAAATTTTGAAAATGACATTGATAGTTTGCCAAGTTATCCCTTTCCTAAAATTGAACTTAACTTGAGAATGAATATGATCCTGAACCCCAACTTGGTGATTCAATTCTACTTCCTGATTCAATAATGACTCCGGTGTCTTCATCTGATTTCAATCTTTTTTTTAAGTCAATATTGGATCCTGTGCCAATTCATCATGAAATTGAATCGCCTATCTTTGATGATCATTATACTGAACTTGATCAATTTTATACTTTTGAAAGTCCCATTAACAAATTGGCAAGTTCTCATTTTTATGAAATCAAACTCAATGAGAAATGTGACCTAGATTCTCAGATTTGTAATCCAGTTCAACTTCCTGAATCAATATTGACTCTTATTTTGTTACCCAACTTAAGCAATAATTTAGAGTCAGTTTTGATTCCTATACCTGACATTCTTGAACTTGAATCACCAATATTAAGTCACATTCCTTTGTTGGGAAATAAATGTGGACTTGAGCTTCAAATTCTTGATTTGGACCCACTTCCTGAACCAATCTCGACTCCTGAAACTTTACTTAACTTAAGACACTTTCCTAAGTCAGTATTAGTTTCTGTACTTCCTAAGACTAAGTCAATCATTCTATCTTTTCACACTCCATTTTGGGATAAGGGTGTTGATAAAATTGACTCCGAAATTATTTGTGAAATTTGAAAATTAGATTGGGTAAAATTCTTAATAAAAATCATTCATGTATACATCATTTTAGTAGGTTATATAAGAGAGATTTCTGGTGGGTTTCTCCGAACTCCACGAAAATTCGATTGGGCCGCATTTCATGAACCAATCAGACCACCACCTTAAGGTAATATTTTCCTTCTCTTTCTTTTTTTTTCATGCATCTATGTATTAATTCATATATTGAGGACAATGCATGAGATAGGTGTGGGGAGGGTTCTAACATAACTTAGGTTTTTCTTTTTTTTAAAAAAGAATTGTTATTAACATTTTCCTTACTTTTAAAAAACACTTTTTGAAAATAGAAACAATATTTGACATATTTTTTATAAGAAATTAAGTCAATTTTAAGGAATAGGATAATCGTAATTAGGATTGCTTATACTTAGTCAAAATAAGATTATTTGTTTGATTTTTAGGGTTAGGAAGATAATTTGTCAAAGTAATTTAGTCTTAATCTTTGTCTTGATGAAATATGCACACTTTATACACTTGTACACTTAGAATTCAAAAACAAAGAATTTTATGCCTTATAAAAAAATATATATATGTATATCTATGAAAAATAAAAAGTTGGTGCTTTGGCCTAAGCAAGCCTTGGTATTTATGTAAAAGATGATTAGATAAGTTTGAAAAAAAAGAAAAAAGAATAAAAGAAATATATATATATCTATAAAAATTCTCTAATTAAGCTGGGTATTTGTGCTTCATAAAGCATAAATATTCATGCCTAAAAGCGGTTCATATAATAAAATCCTTAGTTTTGTGGCCTTATTTGCTCGAGTCCTTAAGTCCTTGGGGTATTTTCTCACCCGGTACCCTAAGACCGTTTGGTTTGGGAGTCACAGAATAAAGGTTCCTTATATAGGCAGATTAGAAAGCCTAATAGAACTAAGGAATAATATCACCAAAAATAAAATAAAATATATATATATAAATAAATAAATAAATAAGGCATAAGAGTTAGAGTTAAAGAACCTTTAGTCAAAACTTCACGGTCACGAAGGTGCATATGACTTAAGGTAAAGTAATAGACTAGATGAAATTAACAATTTGACTTCTTACTTTGAATGATAACAATTTTTGAATAGAGACTAAGTTTAGGAATGAAAAATTCAGTTTTCCTATAGCTTATAGATTACTTAATCCTTACAATAATATTTCAATAGTTTTCTCTTTCAAAATGTGTTTTCAAAATATAACACTTTGTTTCTCTTTCTTTATGGATTTTGTGGGTGTAATCCACTGAAAACCCTCACGAGACCAAACTCGTCTTCTTGGGGTAACCTAGAGGTTTAACGGCTAGTTACACAAGCTTAATTCAATCGTGTGACCTGTGAAAGTGGTCTAATAACCTTTGGTTTAGTTTTGTTGTTTTGCTCGAGGACGAGCCAAAGACAGGTGTGGGGGTCTGATTGCACACATTTATTGTTTTATTCTTTATTACATATTCACATTTATCATGCAATAAATCTACTAAATTTCTTATCTTAAATGTCTATTTTTGCAGAAGATAATCATGGGGAGAAAGAGGTTAAAATCAAATAAATATCAATTAAATTAAGATTTAATTAGATCTATTTGGTTAGAGGAGGATGATCCCAAATCCAATTGGATAAATTTAGTTTTTGGTGAATCAAGTGGTTAAAGCTAAAGATCAACTGAGTATAAGTCAAATACAGAGTCCAAATCCAAAGGGATAAATGGATAGAGAGAAGACCAACGGATGAGATGAAGCCAATTTGACTCAGATTCTGATTGGATACATTTTAGTATTTGAATCATAACTTTCGCTATCGAAATGCAACTCTAATGATTCAAGATGATCCAGAAAGAAGACTTAAAGGGGTACAACTCTTAAGTTGATCACTATTTCGAATTCTATCATTGTTAAGTTATATTCAGCAATTAACATGCTAACAAGCTGCAGATCAGAACTGAATATCCACATCAAATCAAGTTTGGAGATAAGGGGAGGATTCAAATTCAGAAATATCCAGCTTCCCCTATCTCATACTCCTCTAACCTCTGCATTTCTCCTATAAATATCTGCAATTTCAAAGGCAAAAAGGAAGGAACGACCAAGTAGAGAGTAGAATTTAGGCTAATTTGTAGTTTGTAACTTAGGTTTTTATTTTCTTTCATGTAATTTTTATTTTCTTTATGTAACTGAGAGGAGAGGATACTTTCATGGAGGAATGAGAACAAGCTTGTGTTGGCCCAAAGGCCTATCACTCTAGTTTTGATGATGATCAACTCATGTAGTTATAGTACTAATGATCTTGTGTTTAATTAGTGTCAGATTTATGATCAAGATCTTAGTAGGTGTGAAGCTTCAACAAAGGATTTAAAGTCAAGTTTTGGAGCTAGCACTGGTTGATTCACGAGCCTATGCATCAAGACCACATCAGGAGTTGAGCTCGTTGGATCGTGTTTGGACCAAGTCTAGAAGATGAGAAGGCTTCAAGTGAAGACTTCAAGAAGATGAAGACTTGTGTCTAGGTATAAGATTTTTGTTTTTAGATAAAATGTTAAGATAGAATAGTTGGTGGATTGCTCAAAAACATATCACACACACACTCTTGATTTAGTTGTCTTTTCATAAAAGAATTTTCAGATTTAGAAAAGACTTTCATTTTGAAAAATACATGTTTGGTTTTTGGTATTTCTTATGAACATGTTTTAACCAAAACCATATTTAGAGCTTAATATCAAAAATATAGATATTTCATCTTATTTGTGTAGTGGATCATATCCATACACTCTATGCTTTAATGAGTTCAAAATATCTTGTTTTTGTATCATGAAGAAGTTTGGAAAACAAGTTTTAGAAAAATACAAGTTTTCATTTGAGCTAATATTTTCCTACTTACAAAAATAGTCCAATCTTTTATAACATTCCTTGATTTTGTGCAAGCATGTTTGTTTATCAAAGTATATTAGTAAAACTATTTTTGTAGATTTTTTATGTATTTATGGGATTTTATTTCAATCAAAAAGACCAAGTTTTAATCCCAGATTTTCTGTTCCAGGCTTCAGCCAAGTCGACTAGTCGACCTACCAAGTCGACTAGGGCTGAAGTCGGTCGACCGGCTCGGTCGACCGACGTGCACGACGTGCACGCCTTGACCTGGTAGATGGCCTGGTCGACCGACCCAGTCGACCGGAACTGAGAGCAGTGCTCTCTGTTCTTTTCGGTCGACAGGGCGGTCGACCGGAGGCTCCAATGGTCGGATTTTTGACCGTTGGCGGTCGACCGGACGGTCGACCGATAGGCCTGACAGAACCTCAACGGTTAGTTTTTCTTAGCCTATAAATTTGGGGGTTTGGGCATTACTTTTCACCAAGATTTTGGAGACTTTTAGAGCCAGTTTTTCCATTCTTTTCAGAGGTTTTCTCCACATATTTGAGAGCAAATATTTCCTACCTAAAGGGAAGATTTTATCAAGAGTATTAAAAGTGATTCTTTGAGTTTTTTCCTCTACCATTCTCATCCTAGTTTTCTCACACAAACACTTGAGCATCCGTTGATTATTCATTCTATAGGAGTGTTGTAGTGAGAGTGCTTTTAGGTGATCAAAGTGTTGTGATCACCAAAGATCTTTTCTTTGTACTTTGAGGAGACGGGCAAGTGTGCTCGTGGTGGTTTAGAGTTCGGTTGTGAACTCTTGGTTTGAGGTACGGCCTCGGCAAGCTTGTGGGGCTTGCGTGTGTACGGGACTAGGGAGTCCGAGGGATTGTAGGTGTTGCGGCACCAAGGAGAGATCCATTGGGATCGTGCATAGTGGAAATCCTTCGTGTGTCGAAGGCGGGGATTTAGAGCAAGTGTGCTCGAACCTAAAAACAAATTCCTTGTGTTTGTGATTGCTCACACACTCTGTCTTTGTCTCTTGTTTATATCTTGCATACTTTTATTGTGCTCATCTTTATATGCTTGATATACATTTGTGCTCATATTGATATACTTGCTTGGGTTGTTTGCTAACACTTGTATTTAACCAAGAGAGCCAACGCGGCACCTCAACCCTTATCAAGGGAAATCTAGAGGAGTTTGTCCAGAGCCCTTCACGGGGAATTCGGCAACACTCTTGTGTTATACGTGGTGTTTAGTGTAAGAGTTTAGTTTAGGTCATAATAGTTTACACTTCCGCATTATTTGGCATTAAGTGACCATTAGATTAGCCATCACCTATTCACCCCCCTCTAGGTGATTTACAATTGGTGTCAGAGCCAAGTGCTCTGAATTTGGGTCTTACAACCTAGAGTTAAAAATCCTCATTTTTAGGCTAATCACAATATTTTGTACACACACCATGGACTTCATGTCACCACCCTTGTTTGACATTCTTAACATCCAAATTTGGAAAGTTAAGATGTCTTTGTGTTGGCCCAAAGGCCTTCCACTCTAGTTTTGATGATGATTAACTCATGTAGTTATGTGTACTAATAATCTTGTGATTTTAGTTTCAGATCTTTAATCAAGTTATTAGTTGGTGAAAGCTTCCACACATCTTTCACATGTGATTCAAGAGCCCTAGCGTCAAAGATCATATATAGCACTTGCTCGGTGGATCAAGGAGTTTTGGATCGAGTCGGCTTGGAGATTGCGCTCTACAAGAAGACTTCGGTACCATAGTTTAGTTTTGTGTTTAGATCCAAATTGTAAAGATTAGAATAGTATGATAATGCTCAAGTTCACAACACACACATTTCATGGTTTGAATATTGGTTTTCGGTTTTTCGGTTTTAGGTTTAACCGATCTTGGTTTTCATGAATAGATAGATCAAAACAAGGTTACATGGTTTAATGTATATATGATTTGTTTTATATACATGCATGCTTAATTTCCTAGACAAACTTAGTTTTGACTTTCATATTCATGTGTTTTATGTTTTGGTATTTTTGTCAAAACATATTTTGGAATTAAGGACAAAAACTATGATATGTATATGTTTCATGTATATTGGATTTCTATCCATATGCATCATGCTTCAAAGTGTTTAAATATCATGTTTTTGTATTTGGAAGAGTTTTGGACAAAACGTATTTTCTATTCAAAATCCAAGTTTTAGAAAATACAGTTTTTGGTTTTTGGTAAAAATGATTAGACACAAAAATAGTTCATATTGATTGATATTTGAGCTAAACTTTTTACCACATGTTTATATATCAATGCAAAATGATAAAACTATTTTTGGTGATTTTTAGAAAAGATAAAAGAATTTTTAAACATATTTCTAACTGAATTTTCTGTTCCAGGCTTCAACCAAGTCGACTAGTAACCTGACTAGTCGACTAGGGCTGAGGTCGGTCGACCGGGCCGGTCGACCGACGTGCACAAATCTGTGCACGTTTGGCAGCTTTGGGACGGTCGACCGGGACGGTCGACCAGACTGAGAGCAGAGCTCTCTGTTTGTTTCGGTCGACCGGGGCGGTCGACCGGTAGCTGCCAACGGGCAAAAATTGACCGTTGGGCGGTTGACCGGACTGGTCGACCGGCAGGGTTATTTTGGCAAAATCTGCTGCCAACGGCTAGTTTCCAGATTTGCCTATAAATACCCCATTTGCAAGAGTTTTTCTCTAAGATTTTTTGTGCGAATTTTTTCTTACTCTCTGGTGTTTTCACAGCAATCAAAAGAAGTTTTTGGTTTCATATTGAACAATCTATTTGGTGTTTTTGCTAGGGTTTGGAAATTCAAAGAAAAGGGTTTTGGGAAAAAGTTTTTGATTCATCTTCTATATCTTTGTTTCAGTTTTTCCCAAGGATTTTCTTTGTGATTTTTGATTTCCATCCCATTGGTTTTCTCCACACTTGAGCAAAAATCTACTATCTTTTCTATAGGATCTTTGTGTGTGGGAAAGAGATTGTTTGTGGTTGTTGTTGAACCACCAAGTTGTAAACCCTCTATACTTTACTTTGTGCTTTTCCCTCTTGGGTGGGGAGGTTGTTTGTGCAAGTGGTTTGTATCCCTCAAGTTGTGAGGTGATCCTTGCTTGGCTTTGTGCTAATCCCTTGGGTTGTGAGGTGATTGTTTGTTGGCTTGGAGTTGTGCCTCAAGGAGGAGGTTGTGTTTGTAAGGAGAGGAGTTGGGTACTCCTTGTATTGTGATTGCCCCAAATCCTCGGTGGAGGTTCCCTTTGTGGGAGTCCTTTGTGGACAAGCTAGTGGACTTAAAATCCTTCTGGGTGAAGGCGGGGATGTAGAGCTGGGTGCTCGAACCTCGAAACATATCTTGGTGTTTGCGCTTGTTCATTGACTCTTACTCTCTCTCTCTCTTTACTTTGTGCCTTGCATCTATTCATATTGCTCATACATACTTATATGCTTGGCTTGGTTGTTTGCATCTCTTGTTGAAATTGCAAATTAATTTTTAATTCCGCATTGAGTTGACTAGATTAGCATAATCACCTATTCACCCCCCTCTAGGTGATCTTTCAATTGGTATCAGAGCTAGCGCTCCTGATATTTAGGTTTAACCACCTAGGAGTGAGATCTTGGTTTGCTAATCTTCATTTGCATTTTTGCACTCATTTAGTTTGCTCTCATGGATAGCCCTCCTATGTTTGACCATATTAGACTTGATGTTTGGAAGGCCAAATATGAGTAGCCATTTGAAAAGACTAGGACATCTAGTTTATCAAGCCTCCACTATGGAATCATTTCCTAATAGTAGCAAGCATAAAAGACTAATGCATTAGCACTTAGAACACTTAGAGCATCTCTTAGTGAACATCTTTTACCAGTGTTTAATCATTATGACTCGGCTTTTGCAGTTTGGAGCTTATTGACGTCTCCCGAGCTTCCAAGGATTATCAACAAGATGAGGAGATCTAAGAGAGAAAAGTCCGAAGAGCATTGCTTCATGGTCCAAGGGAAAAACTCCCTTGAGGTACAATCGGACACTCGATTAGATGATAGCTCTAGTTCCTATTGCCATGGTTGTTTTGAAGTTCAAACTTTAAATTTGGAACTTGCTCAAAAGCTTGAAATTTATTGGAAAAACACAATCTTTTGAAAGAGGACAACCTTGTTTTGAAAATAAATTAAAAGATTTATGTTCTAATTTCGAATTGGTTTTGCAAGAAAAGGAAGAGATCACTAGTGAACGTGACTCATTAAGATCTCAACTAGACCTTGCCCTTGATGAGATTGAGATTTTGAAAAACAAAAATGATTGTGATGATGTTGTGAAGCACAATGAGGTTTTATCTTCTAAATTGGATTTTGTTTTAAAAGATAACCTTGTTTTGAAAAATAAAATTGATTCAATTACAAAAGAATTGAATTTGGTTTTGAAAAAAAATGAATCTTTGCAAAATGAGATTGATATTCATGTTTGTCATGCTAGTGTAGCTTCTTATTCTAGCACTCCTATTGCATGCTCCATTTTGTCTTCCACTATTGAAAAAGATATAAATATTTTGAAGAAAAGTGTTGAATGTTTGGGCTCCACTTTGAGCCAATGCACATTGAATCATACACGGTTGGAAACCTTGGTTCGCAAGAAACAAGGTCCATCTTTGCATGCTCACCCTTCACGGCATACACATGCTTTCCACGGTCACCACCATCGCACGTATGCTCATGTGTACACATGTACACATTGTGGCCGAAGAGGCCATCTTGCTAGATTTTGTTATGATCGTATCTATCATGAAAATTTAGCAACTAATCTTGTTTGGGTTAGAAAGGATACTAACCCCCGTGGACCCACAAAGAAATGGGTACCAAAGACCACCTCTATACTTTTTGATGTAGGTGGGAGCTCTCGCAAAACGTGAGAGTGTTGGTGCCTTGGAGTGGATGCGTTCCGTGCCTAAAGAGAACCATTTGGATGCTTCACTCTCAAGGAGATTTGGTGGGAGGACCACCGTGGTTTGGAGAATCAGAGATGCACCTTCATCGGTTTTGGTATCATTCTCTAACTCCCATTTTTATTTGCATGCTTTTCATGTTCATCTATTTATAGCATGCCATGGTTTATTGTTCATTATGCTTATGCCATGCTCATTAGAATGGTGTTATACATGTTTAGTAACTTGAGCACCCATGTTTTATATGGATCTATATTTAGTGTTCTCACCTTATTTAAACTAACATGTTGCCCTAGATCTAATGCACATGCATATGCATTATGACCATTTGGATGTCTATGATTTTTATTGAATCATGTTTTATAGTTTCATGATTAGTATGATGTTTGCCATGTTTATTAGACTTATGCTTTACATGATTAGTTGTTGAGACACCCATGTTTAGTATGGACCCATATTTTGTGTTCTCTTTATGTTTTAGCTATCATGTTTATCATAGGTTTAATGCACATGTCTTTGTCATGCAAATCATATGGCTGACTATGACTTTTTGTTTTAATAATTCATGTTTTGATTATTATATTTATCATGTTGAGTTATGATTTCCGTTTTATGCTTAATGATTTGATTACTTGTTTAGATGTTAGTTTTCATTAAGACTAGAATTTATACTTGCATATGTAGTGAGACACAAATAAATCTTTATATATGTTTGTGCTTGGATGCTTATTTGTACCCATTAAATGTGTTAGTATAGCCTAGTTTTGATGATTCATGTATTTTAAACTTGTATTCCTATTTTTGGATTTGTTTTATGTGTATGAGTTTTCATTTCATGTATATGTTTATTTTGTCAAACCTTAAGATCTACATGTATACCCTTTGAGTCATTTGCTTTTCATGCAAATCTATATATATGGACTCAATTGTGTTTAGGGATATGTATGTATACTTATTGTGTTGACAATTCATACATATACCTTGAAATGAAATTAGTTTTGGTGAAAATTTAGTTTTTCTTGATTTCGTGTTTATTTGTTTAACTTCATGTATATGTCCATCTTGTCCAAACTATCATTTATACATATACATCCTTGAGCCACGTGCCTTCATGCATATAGTTTTGTGGACTCATTATGTTTAGGATATGTATGTATACTTTAGTTTGTACATGACATACATATGCCTTAAAGTTTAAATCGTTTGGATGAATTTCATGTTTACTAAGTGATTTCACATTTATAATAAATCTCATGTTTTTAAGATGATTTCAATTGGTGATTTCACATCTTAGATGAATTTCATGTTTTCAAGGAATTTCTTAAGAGCCTAATTGAATATTTTCATGTTGATATGTGTCACATTATACTTGTACACTCACTTTATTAGTTTACTCATGATTTGTTTTCATGAGAATTTGATATGAGCTTTATGGACTTTGAGTGTTTAGTGATCATGTGATTTACATGTGTTTCATGAAAAATAATTTTGTTTTATTCCTTACTTGAAGGATTTTGTACTAGTTTTAAAAGTTTTTCCTATAACTAGTTCGTATTCTTCATTATGGTAGAGATTTTCAAACATACTATATTTTCAAATCTATTTTTGAAAACCCCTACCTTAATGGGAGGATGGATGGGAGATCATGTTCTTGTATGCTTTTACATGAAAATCATTTAAAACTTAAACCATGATTGGGAGGTAGTTATATGAGATATACATTTGATCTTATTGTTATTTTAATTGGTATCATTGAATTCTTTCAATTGGTTTCAATCTTGACATTTCTTGTATACTCATATGTGTATGTATGTATGTATGCTTCATTCCAAGAATATCAATTTCTATTGGTATCTATTTTTCATACATATATATGTTTTATTTGTGCTTATTATATCCCTATATCTTTAAGCACAAAATCTTGTTTATACTAGTGCTTGAGTTTCTATTTTGTTTCAATTGATTACTTTTAAATTGGTATCAAGCCTACACATTGTTTTAGTTTGTATTTCATAAAGGGGAGAAAATTTGATTTTGTCTTTCAATTGGTGATTTCTCAATTGGTATTTGATTCCCACTCCCTTACTTTATGATTGAAAATTTCAAATTGGTATCATATGTTTAAAATGAAAATGATTTACAGTTGGTATCAACATATGTGTGTTTAGACATTCAAGATTTATTATGTTTATTTTCAATTGGCATCAAGATGTTTCATGTGTTTTTGCTTAAAATTGGTATCAATATCTTTGTTTGTTTCCTTTCAATTGGTATCAAGATGCTATTCTTTGACATATTTTCAATTGGTACCTCTAATTGACTTTGTTTTTATTTTAGACAAAAAGAAAATATTTTATTTTATTGTTTCGAACAAAAAGGGGGAAAATATTTAATTGATTTTTCAATTGATATTGGTTTTGCTTTTACCCCTTATTAAAGATTGATTCCTTGTATTTAAAAAAAAAAGGAGAGATGATTTTGTTTTGGTTTTTACCCCTTTGTTGATGATTGACAAAAAGGGGGAGAAGAATTTGGGTTTATATATGCATGTTATTGTTTTGCATATATTAAGTTTAATTTAGTTTAATTTTAATTGGTATCTAAAGCATGTTTTATAATTGGATGTTTTGTAATTGGTACCTAGAGTGTAATTGGTATCTAGAGCATGTTTTGTTTTAAACATTTCATTGGAATTGGTATCTAGAGCATTGTTTTGTTTTAAACATTTCATTGGTATCTAGAACCCTTTATTGTTTATGCATAGATATGCATGTTTCATATTTCATGTTTAAGAGCCTTCATTGCATATTCATTATGTTTATTTGGTTATGCATGAGTTAAGGGGGAGCTTCTTTGAAGCTTAACTTTAATCCATGCATATATAACTCCATGAGTTTTGTCATCATCAAAAAGGGGGAGATTGTTGGCCCAAAGGCCTTCCACTCTAGTTTTGATGATGATTAACTCATGTAGTTATGTGTACTAATAATCTTGTGATTTTAGTTTCAGATCTTTAATCAAGTTATTAGTTGGTGAAAGCTTCCACACATCTTTCACATGTGATTCAAGAGCCCGAGCGTCAAAGATCATATATAGCACTTGCTCGATGGATCAAGGAGTTTTGGATCGAGTCGGCTTGGAGATTGCGCTCTACAAGAAGACTTCGGTACCATAGTTTAGTTTTGTGTTTAGATCCAAATTGTAAAGATTAGAATAGTATGATAATGCTCAAGTTCACAATACACACGTTTCATGGTTTGAATATTGATTTTCGGTTTAGGTTTAACCGATCTTGGTTTTCATGAATAGATAGATCAAAACAAGGTTACATGGTTTAATGTATATATGATTTGTTCTATATACATGCATGCTTAATTTCCTAGACAAACTTAGTTTTGACTTTCATATTCATGTGTTTTATGTTTTGGTATTTTTGTCAAAACATATTTTGGAATTAAGGACAAAAACTATGATATGTATATGTTTCATGTATATTGGATTTCTATCCATATGCATCATGCTTCAAAGTGTTTAAATATCATGTTTTTGTATTGGAAGAGTTTTGGACAAAACGTATTTTCTATTCAAAATCCAAGTTTTAGAAAATACAGTTTTTGGTTTTTGGTAAAAATGATTAGACACAAAAATAGTTCATATTGATTGATATTTGAGCTAAACTTTTTACCACATGTTTATATATCAATGCAAAATGATAAAATTATTTTTGGTGATTTTTAGAAAAGATAAAAGAATTTTTAAACATATTTCTAACTGAATTTTCTGTTCCAGGCTTCAACCAAGTCGACTAGTAACCTGACTAGTTGACTAGGGCTGAGGTCGGTCGACCGGGCCGGTCGACCGACGTGCACAAATCTGTGCACGTTTGGCAGCTTTGGGACGGTCGACCGGGACGGTCGACCGGACTGAGAGCAGAGCTCTCTGTTTGTTTCGGTCGACCGGGGCGGTCGACCGGTAGCTGCCAACGGGCAAAAATTGACCGTTGGGCGGTCGACCGGACCGGTCGACCGGCAGGGTTATTTTGGCAAAATCTGCTGCCAACGGCTAGTTTCCAGATTTGCCTATAAATACCCCATTTGCAAGAGTTTTTCTCTAAGATTTTTTGTGCGAATTTTTTCTTACTCTCTGGAGTTTTCACAGCAATCAAAAGAAGTTTTTGGTTTCATATTGAACAATCTATTTGGTGTTTTTGCTAGGGTTTGGAAATTCAAAGAAAAGGGTTTTTGGAAAAAAGTTTTTGATTCATCTTCTATATCTTTGTTTCAGTTTTTCCCAAGGATTTTCTTTGTGATTTTTGATTTCCATCCCATTGGTTTTCTCCACACTTGAGCAAAAATCTACTCTTTTCTATAGGATCTTAGTGTGTGGGAAAAGAGATTGTTTATGGTTGTTGTTGAACCACCAAGTTGTAAACCCTCTATACTTTGCTTTGTGCTTTTCCCTCTTGGGTTGAGGAGGTTGTTTGTGCAAGTGGTTTGTATCCCTCAAGTTGTGAGGTGATCCTTGCTTGGCTTTGTGCTAATCCCTCGGGTTGTGAGGTGATTGTTTGTTGGCTTGGAGTTGTGCCTCAAGGAGGAGGTTGTGTTTGTAAGGAGAGGAGTTGGGTACTCCTTGTATTGTGATTGCCCCAAATCCTCGGTGGAGGTTCCCTTTGTGGGAGTCCTTTGTGGACAAGCTAGTGGACTTAAAATCCTTCTGGGTGAAGGCGGGGATGTAGAGCTGGGTGCTCGAACCTCGAAACATATCTTGGTGTTTGCGCTTATTCATTGACTCTTACTCTCTCTCTTTACTTTGTGCCTTGCATCTATTCATATTGCTCATACATACTTATATGCTTGGCTTGGTTGTGTGCATCTCTTGTTGAAATTGCAAATTAGTTTTTAATTCCGCATTGAGTTGACTAGATTAGCATAATCACCTATTCACCCTCTCTAGATGATCTTTCACTTTGTACCTCAAGGCCCTAGGCATTCATGTTTACCTTGCCATCACTAATGATTATTGTTTAAATGGTAAGAATCTTGAGGCTAAAGCAAAAGCCCTACATGCTTTAAAGTCAACCCTAAATGATGATTATTTATCTAGGGTTTCTAATATTAATTCGGCTTTTGTAGCTTGGAACATCATCACCTCCCTTGGCGAAAAAGATCTATATTATGCCGGGAGCGATTCAGATGTTGGAAGTGGCGTCTCCAACAAGTGCTATATGGTCCAAGGGGATAACCCCTTGAGGTAACTACCGAATCCGAGGTAGAAGTTGATAACATGTCATATGATGAGCTCACTTCATTTTATCAATTACTTCTTGAGAAATATGACATGATTAAGAAAGATAATAAAATTTGAAAAAGAAACTTGATTGCATGCATATAGAAAATGATTCATTTAGAACTAAGATTGCATGCTTAGAAAAAGAAAATAATGTTTTGAAAAATGAAAATGTTTCCCTTATGTCTAAATTAAATGATTTATGTGAAGGGAACACTATTTTGAAGGATAAAATTGATTTGGTGGAAAAACAAAGAGAAGTTATTTTTCAAGAAAATAAATCTTTGAAAAGAAAAGTTTTTGAAAATGAAAAAGATTTTGTTTCTAAAAAGAAAAAGAAAAATGATTCTTTATCTCATCATGCTTTACATACCACCACTAATGAGATTAAAGACTTAAAAAATAAAATGGATGGTTTGAGTTCAATTTTGAACTCTTGCGCATTTAATCATAAAAGGTTGGAATCTTTGTTTCAAAAGAAACAAGTTCCACACATTCATGCACATCATTCTCATCATGCATATGTTGCACGACATGATCACACACACACTTATATGCATCCCAAGGTGTATAAATGTACACATTGTGGCCGCAAAGGCCATTTAGCAAAATTTTGTTTTGATATGATAAATGCTTTAAATTTTGCTAATAAAAATGTTGGGCTCCATTAAATGCTAACCCCCGTGGACCCAAGAAAAAATGGGTACCAAAACCCTCACCTTGTGTTTTTGATGTAGGTGAGGGCTCTCACAAAACGTGAGAGGTATGGTGCCTTGGTGGTGGATGCATGGACTTGAAGGACATATAATTGATGCACCGCTATCAAGGAGGTTTGGTGGGTCAACCACCATGTTTGGAGTTTTGGAACATAGTTCCTTAGTTGGTAACTATTTCTAAACTCTTAGTTTATTTACATGCCTTTTCATATGTGACATTTTTAGCATGTTCATGTTTTAATTGTTTTATGTGCTTCATGTGGTAAATACTAGTTTAAATGTAGTTTTTATTAAAAATTGGATTTATACATGTACAAGTAGTGAGCAACAAATTGATTCATATATGTTTGCACTTCATGCTCATTTGTACCCACTATATGCACATGTATAACCTTGTTTTGATGATTTTCTCATTTACACTTGTTTTGCCAATTTTCGTGTTTTACTTCATGTATATGTAATTTTTATTCAAACCTAATAAATATACATGTATATCCTTTTTGAGTCTCTTGCCTTCATGCAAATATTATTAATAGACTCGTTTTATGTTTGGGATATGTATGCATATTGTTAGATTTAGATAAATCATACATATACCTAGAAGTTTATTGTTTTTAATGAAAAATAAATTTTCATGTTTTGTTTGATAAAATAAATGAATAATTTGTTTTGATCATTTTGAGCCTAAATGACTATTTTCATAAAAATGCTATTTACATGATCTTTTAACACTCACATCTTCATTTATAATTTCATGACTTAGTTTCATGATCATTTTGTGCTTTATAGACCATGAGTGATTAAATCGTTATGTACTTAGTCATGTTTTATGAAAAACATATGATTTGATGTATTTGAAGGATCTTTAACTAGTTGTTCAAAAACTATTTTATACTAGTTATTTATTCTTCAATTAGTTTATAAGTTAAACACATGATCCTATTTTTAATCATATGGATAAATTCTTTTGTGTTCTCAATATTTGATGCTTCATGATTTGAATATTAGTTTAAATGTTAATTTCTGTCAACACTAGGATTTATACTTGTACACATTATGGGCCACAAATAAATCTATATATGGTTGGGTTTGATTGCTTATTTGTGCCCATTAGGTATGCTAATATAGCCTAGTATGGATGATCCTTACATTTTCAAACTTGTATTCCCATTTTGGATTTGTGTTATGATCATGTGCTTTCATTTCATGTAAATGTTTATTTTGCTAAACCTTAAGATATACATGTATACCTCTTGAGTCATTTGCCTTTCATGCTAATCTATATATATGGACTCAATTGTGTTTAGGGATATGTATGTATACTTCTTGTGTTGTCAAAATATACATATACCTTAAAATATTTTTTTAATGAAAAATTGTGATGATTTTCATATTTCAAAATTTATGATAATTTTATTTTGTCTCATTTAAAGGAATATTGAGCTTTATTGCCATTTTTGATTTATTCCTTGATTGAAGGATTCCGTACTAGTTTTTTAAAAAAAAACATTTTCATTTAACTAGTTCGAGTTCTTCATGTGGTAAATTATATGATGTATACACTAAAGCTTATGTTTCAATTGGTATCAATTTGACTCTATTTTTGTATATACTCATATTTTGTTTTCTTATATATGTATGTATCAATTTCATTTGGTACTCATTTTTCATACATATATATGAGTTATTTGTGCTTGAGTTAAAATTATTTTTACATGTTTAAAGTACAAAGTTGTTTATAATAAGAAAATAAAATTTTTAAGAAAATTCTCAAGATTTGTTTTATTGAGAAAATTCAAAATTTGTTTTATAAGAAAAATCAAAACTTTTAATTTGTATTGCCTATATGCAAGGAGAGCTTAACATCTCTTCTACATATAGATTCATGTTGAGTGTATTGTATATTGAGGAGCTTGACAACTCTTCTTTATGTGGTACACGTGTGTAGGGGGAGCTTCACACCTCCTCTTATGCATTATATAATATGTATTATGTGAATTGGGGCTTGTCATCCCTTCTTCATGTAATGCATATGTGTAGGGAAGCTAACTTAACGTCTTCCTCTTCATGAATGTATATCGCATATAATCGTTTATTGATTGATGTTTACCCCTTCATTGGTTTCTTGTTTCGGACAAAAAGGGGGAGAAAAATTTGTTGATTTTGTTTTTACTTTAACCCCTTTGTTGATGATTGACAAAAAGGGAGAGAAGTATTTGAGAGTTATATGCATGTTTTGAGAAAAATGATTGTTTATGCATATATGTTTTGTTTTGCAAATGGAAAAAAAGAATTTGATTTGTTTTATGCTTGTTAGCATGTTTATCTCCTAGATTTGCATACATATTTATGAGCTTTATTGCATATCTATTTGTTTATTTGTTATGCATGAGTTAAGGGGGTGCTTCTTTGAAGCTTTACTTTAATCCATGCATATATAACTTCATGAGTTTTGTCATCATCAAAAAGGGGGAGATTGTTGGCCCAAAGGCCCATCACTCTAGTTTTGATGATGATCAACTCATGTAGTTATAGTACTAATGATCTTGTGTTTAATTAGTGTCAGATTTATGATCAAGATCTTAGCAGGTGTGGAGCTTCAACAAAGGATTTAAAGTCAAGTTTTGGAGCTAGCACCGGTTGATTCACGAGCCTAGGCATCAAGACCACACCAGGAGTTGAGCTCATTGGATCGTATTTGGACCAAGTCTAGAAGATGAGAAGGCTTCAAGTGAAGACTTCAAGAAGATGAAGACTTGTGTCTAGGTATAAGATTTTTGTTTTAGATAAAATGTTAAGGATAGAATAGTTAGTGGATTGCTCAAAAACATATCACACACACACACTCTTGATTTAGTTGTCTTTTCATAAAAGAATTTTCAGATTTAGAAAAGACTTTCATTTTGAAAAATACATGTTTGGTTTTTGGTATTTCTTATGAACATGTTTTAACCAAAACCATATTTAGAGCTTAATGTCAAAAACATAGATATTCATCTTATTTGTGTAGTGGATCATATCCATACCCTCTATGCTTTAATGAGTTCAAAATATCTTGTTTTTGTATCATGAAGAAGTTTGGAAAACAAGTTTTAGAAAAATACAAGTTTTCATTTGAGCCAATATTTTCCTACTTACAAAAATAGTCCAATCTTTTATAACATGCCTTGATTTTGTGCAAGCATGTTTGTTTATCAAAGTATTTGGTAAAACTATTTTTGTAGATTTTCTAAGTATTTATGGGATTTTATTTCAATCAAAAAGACCAAGTTTTAATCCCAGATTTTCTGTTCCAGGCTTCAGCCAAGTCGACTAGTCGACCTACCAAGTCGACTAGGGCTGAAGTCGGTCGACCGGCTCGGTCGACCGACGTGCACGACGTGCACGCCTTGACCTGGCAGATGGCCGGGTCGACCGACCCAGTCGACCGAAACTTAGAGCAGTGCTCTCTGTTCTTTTCGGTCGACCGGGCGGTCGACCGGAGGCTCCAACAGTCGGATTTTTGACCATTGGCGGTCGACCGGACGGTCAACCGACAGGCCTGACAGAACCCCTATGGCTAGTTTTTCTTAGGCTATAAATTTGGGGGTTTGAGCATTGTTTTTCACCAAGATTTTGGTGACTTTTAGAGCCAGTTTTTCCCATTCTTTCAGAGGTTTTCTCCACATATTTGAGAGCAAATATTTCCTACCTAAAGGGAAGATTTTATCAAGAGTGTTAAAAGTGATTCTTTGAGTTTTTTCCTCCACCATTCTCATCCTAGTTTTCTCACACAAGCACTTGAGCATCCATTGATTATTCATTATGTAGGAGTGTTGTAGTGAGAGTGCTTTTAGGTGATCAAAGTGTTGTGATCACCAAAGATCTTTTCTTTGTACTTTGAGGAGACGGGCAAGTGTGCTCGTGGTGGTTTAGGGTTCGGTTGTGAACTCTTGGTTTGAGGTGCAGCCTCGGCAAGCTTGTGGGGCTTGCGTGTATACGGGACTAGGGAGTCCGAGGGATTGTAGGTGTTGCGGCACCAAGGAGAGATCCATTGGGATCGTGCATAGTGGAAATCCTTCGTGTGTCGAAGGCGGGGATGTAGAGCAAGTGTGCTCGAACCTCGAAACAAATTCCTTGTGTTTGCGATTGCTCACACTCTCTCTCTCTTTGTCTCTTGTTTATATCTTGCATACTTTTATTGTGCTCATCTTTATATGCTTAATATACATTTGTGCTCATATTGATATACTTACTTGGGTTGTTTGCTAACACTTGTATTTAACCAAGAGAGCCAACGCGGCACCTTAACCCTTATCAAGGAGAATCTAGAGGAGTTTGTCCAGAGCCCTTCACGGGGAATTCGGCAACACTCTTGTGTTATACGTGGTGTTTAGTGTAAGAGTTTAGTTTAGGTCATAATAGTTTACACTTCCCCATTATTTGGCATTAAGTGACCATTAGATTAGCCATCACCTATTCACCCCCCCTCTAGGTGATTTAAAGCTTGTACTGAAGGTGACACTGGTGTAAGTGATTTTTTCTTTCATTGTTATTTGAATCAAATCGAAGTTTTTTTTTCTTCTTTACTTTTGTTTTCGTTTACTTCCCTCTTTTGTGTTTGTGGATCCAAATGAAACTGATAGCCTCGAAGTTCCTTGCCCTTGCAAGTGCCGTTGATGGCTTATAGTGATGGATATCCATTTCTACTGTAGTACAGCTTCCCCCTGCAATTCATAGTGTAATACGGGAATGGCCAAGATCCTATCTGTCATACTTCTCTCGCCTTCAAGCAAAGGTACATCATCGATACGGGTCAAAGGTAAGCAAGCGCCGAAGAGGTAAATAACTTTTTTAGGTTTTAGTTTTCTTTTCTTTTAATTTTAGTGTAAATTACCAATACCACAATCTTCCAAATTTCTTTCAATCTTTTTCAATTTATTTGTATATATCCACTTTTATTTTCTCCACCTTCTCGATCTATCACTTTCTTTCTAACTTAACTGTAACTCTATTTTTCTCTTTCTTTTAAAGAACTAAAAGAATAACTTTAACCATTCTTTGTAGCATAAAAGAGAACTTACTAAAAAGCTTCCATCGCTAGTCCCTCCTTGTGGTTCACGACCCGCATAGCCACTTGCTATAGCGGTAGAATTGAGCACCTTGCACTCTTTATTCTTAAGTTCTAAAATTCTGTATTCTTGTGTGCAGGTCCAACTCAATCAGACGCTAATAAATACTTAGATCCACTACATAAATAGGGTGAGCACTCATCGATGTCTCATGAAGGAATACAGTAATCATTCTGGTACAATAAATGATAGTCACATGAAATAATAAGAAAAAAATATAAATACCTATTTACAACGGAAAATAAGAAAATAAGACATAAGCAAACACTCACATGAAATGACACAGTTTTGGAACGAGTCGCCCTCTGGTCTGCACTACACGAACTAATACGAATCTCTGGATCATCTTATGGGTCGGTTTTAAAATCGCCTGTGTATCGGGTCCATAACGGGCACAACTCCGAATCTCCTATTACCGAGTTCGGATCGCACGAACGAGTCCAAAATACTGCCACATGCAATGAAACACACAGAGAGGAAAGGAATCAACATTCGCACCTAATACACTCACACGCCACACGTGCATACACACACGGGTACATCCACATACATACATATATACGGGTATACACATACATATACACTATATATATATATATATATATACATATACATACCCATGCATACACTATATATATATACATACATACATACGTACGTACACACACACACACTTACATGAAACACAACACACATTCAAATACCCACACACGCCATACACTAACATTTTTTTTCATTCAATGCAATTGTACACATATATACCCATCTACCGTACCAATATAATTTGCATGCATATCTTGTATATATTAAAGAGAGAGAGAGAGAGAGAGAGAGAGAGAGAGAGAGGAGAAGGAACTCACGGCGCACCGACGGAGGCTCCGGCGGAGGGGGGAGGAGGCCGCGGAGGATGTCAACGGATAGATGATCTCGTCGGGAAGGGTGCGGGTCATTCACGCTCACCGACAGTGATCGACAATGATCCACGATGAGGTGGAAGATGCCATCCCACACATACTCATATATACCTGCATGCTTATTATTTGAAATATACCTACACATATTATAAACACACACAATTAAATACATATACCCCGAAATAATTCACAGAGAAAGAGACTCACCGTGATGAAGAGAGGCTTGCGACGATCTCCGGTGATGGCGGAGCTCGCAGATCTCACCGGAGAAGATGCGGGGAAGAGTGGTACCCAGGTGTGTTACCGCGGAGACTCACCGACGGAAAGAGAGAGGGCACGACCATTGGAAAGAATGAGATTCAGGCTGAGGGGTCTGCTATAGCTAGGGAAGGAATCCCTTCTTAAGATCCTTGACTAGCCAAGTTGAGAGCCCTCAGCTTCCAAATAAAGATGCAGACCCGAAGATGGTCATAAGCCAAAAGGTCTCATTCAGTAATCTTTCCTATGACCTTTGCTTTTCATGCTCAGTAACCAACCAAAGCTTGAAGCAGAACAAGAAGACAGAAGAGACATGTGCTCGACATATATTTGTTATTCCACATTCTTGGATGACTATTTATGTACTTCAAGACGCCCCCAAGAAGATGGAGGATGCCAATAGCATGCAATCCTTGTTGGGTATGGTGGAGTATGCGGCAAGAGAGGAGTGGTGCACGGCTTTGGGACTGCTGTGGCCTAGATCTGTGGAAGGTAGCCATGCCTGGTTGAAGAGAGTGGAGATGGTCTAGGATGTGCTGTGTCATGCTTGCCGGAGAGGACCTCAAAGATGGGGGGTTTGGCGGCAGAGAGAGAGAGAGAGAAGAGGATTAGGGTTAGGTTTAGAATCAAGATTAGGAGATAAGATAAGATTATATATAGGGGTAGATTAGGTTATAGGATTTCGGGTTTAGATAAAGGGTTAGGATCATGGGTATGGGTAAATCGGTTGATGAATAATCGGTGTGGGTTTTGGAGGATAAAGGCTAGTAAAAAGAAAGAATACAATGAGAACTATAATAATAATAATAAAAAGAATAATAACAATAAAAATAACAATATGAATCTTAATTACAATGAAATATTATTAGAAACAAGAATACTATCAATAACAATCTTTAATAAAATAATAGTAGTAATTAACCATACAATGATAATAATAAACAATAACAATAATGATTTAGATTAACAATAATAATAACAAAACAATATTTATAATAACAATAAGACTAATAATAATGATAAATAATAAATTAAAATGGAATGATACTAAAAATTACTGCTAATATTAATAATTAATATTAATAATATATAAAGCCAAATAAATATTTAATATCTCAAAATAATAATAGGTGTGGGTCAAGTTAAATAATAATAATAAAATTATAAATAAAGCAAAATTAAATACTTAATTAGGGATATTGCAAATTGCCTAGGGTAGACCGCATGTGTCAGATTGATTGGGCACATATTCATGTGGCGCTTATTGACCACAGTGGGCAGATCGGGCCGATATAGTTCAGAATCAGAGACATCCCTTAATCGATCGATCTGGATATATGACGTTGTGTTGGGGGATCACTCACCGCTGAATTATTCGGAGTGTCAATCTGTCGCCACTTACCAGCATGCGGGGGTATATGAGCCAGAGTTGGTAATATTTTTAACATTATTCTTATACAAAATTTTAATTGTTATCTATTGATGTGTTTATATTAAAATGCATGATATAGATTGAGGGATTTATCACCATGGATACTATGGTGGCGGAGATTTTGGAGAACGAGGGTCAGAGATTCTCGATACTCCGTAGGATGCAGATTTTCATTCAAGGGATCATAGCGAGGAGTCAGTATGCAGGCCAAGCACATCCGTCGCAACAACCGATTATATATACACGACATTCAGAAATCCACCAGATGAGGCTGGACCTTCTCAGACTTTTGCTAGACATGCATGACATCGAGAAAATGAGGAGGAGGCGGGACCATCACATAAACAGCCTGCCTCTCAGACTACCCTTGCACGTGGTCACAGCCGAGGATGAGGACGCCGTGGAATTAGACTGCATTATCTTGTTTGCATAATTGAAATACTTGTGTTAAACTGATATATGATATGATATATTATATGGGATTGACGGAAGTTTTATATGACATGTTAGCTTGTGTTGTTGATTTCAGATTGTGTATCGAAATGTTGTGGACTTGAGTTTGTGTATCGGAGTTTATGATATAGTTTTATTGATGTGTTGGATTGAGTTTGAATATGTGTTTTGATATATTGTGTATTGAATTTGTGGATTGATATGTTGAGTTGGATTAAGATTGTGGATCAGATATATTGAGATTGAGATGTGTTGAGATTGAATTAAGTTGGGATTTTTCTATATTGTCCAAAAATCTGTGTTTGCAGTTTCTGGTGGTTGGTATGTTGCAGTTTTTGTTGGCTGCTGTAACTAGAAGAGCGGCCTTGGCAAGGCGCACTTCTAAATTCTATTATTTGTTGAAGGAAAAAGTTCAGCCTTACAGCCTTGGTAAGGCCAGACTTTTAATAATACAGAACTTAAAGTCCAACCTTGTCAAGGCTTGACTATGTTTTTCCTTTGATAAAATGTCTGGCCTTGCCAAAGTCGGACTTCTGTGAGCCAAACTGGCGCCCAAAGAGGACCGTTGGCTGACGTGGCACCAACGTGACAGAGGAGGTCTGTTTTTACAATTATTTTTGGTGAGGATTTTTTATAATTATTTTTTAAATAAGGAATATTTCAAAATTTTGTTCCATATACAACACACACTCACCAGCAAACTCATCCTCCAACCCCCCACCGTAACTCTTTTTTTCTGCTGCTCTTCCTTTTCATCTTTCTTAAAATAGAGTTTATTGTCCATCTATTATAATCATATAATTATTAAATATATACTAGTATACTATTGTCGGTGGTAGGAAATCCATCGATCAGCCATCGCTGAGTGACGAAGAAGGAGGAGAGGAGATTGGGGAGAGGAAGAAAGGAAAAAGGAGGGGGACGATGAGAGAGGAAGAAAAAGGAGAGGGGACGTGCTCTCTCTCTCTCTCTCTCTCGCGATGAAAACAGATAGATAGATGGATGCACAAAATTTCTATATGAGTCAAGGGAGAAAACTTTCCTTCGATCAGTTTTTGATTACTGTCCCATGAGTTTCTATATTTCATCAACTCATTCACCATTGGCAAATCAAGATTAAACTATAACACTCTTCCTCAAGCTTGTTTTGTCACATCTAATCTTCTTTTGAGTTTTCAAAAATTTGTGACTTCAATGAGCTAGAGAAAGTAGGACATCCCTGTAAATGTTAGTCATCTAGTGCTCTTTGGTCATGACCTTTTTGAAGTCTTCAAACACCTTGAGATTGTTGCCGGTGAAGATCATATCATCTACATATTGATAGAGGTTGATGATCTTAATATACCATTCTTCTTGGTGTATAGAGAATGCTTGTACGGATTTTTTTTTGAAATCTATTCTCTTATAAGTAGGTATTGGTCATGGAGTTCCATGCTCTAGCTGCTTTCTTTGCACCATAGAATGTCTTCTTCCTTGTAAACTTTATCTTCTTGGCCCTTCTCGTACTCGATAGGATACTTTATATACAATTCTTCTTTAAGGTAGTAGCGGTGGGTAATTCCTGGAAGTGTTATCCATGCATTAATTTACAGAGATTACTGAGTGAACCACAGAGACCAAACCAGAGAAAACACATGGATTTACATAGAAGCCCAAAAGGAAAAAACCACAGAGGGGGAGAGAATTCCACTATAATTCAGAAAAAAATTACAAAGGTGATCGCCTAGTCTAGTGTGTTAGGGCTTCTGAGATTAATAGATCATCCCTTTCTCATTGGAGGGGGTTCTTGATCGGGGGAAAATAAACCACATAAAACAGCATTTTTGAAAAAGAGTTAAATACTGGTGCTTTGGCTTCCTCGATACTACCGCTATAATAAGTGGCTAAGCGGTTTAGGATTCGCAAGGAGGCATGTGATGAAAGCACTTCAGTATCATTTACTAAACCGGTTAAAAACTTCCTCTTTATTTTGAAAAAGGAAAAGAAATGAAAACTAAGTCAGAAGAAGAAAAAGTAGGAGAAGAAGAAATAAAAGAGAAAAACAAAGTGATTCCTAAAGTTGGTTTAAAAGAAATTAAAAGAAAAGAAACATCAAGGCTAACATCCTACTAAGTGACCCCACAAGCATACTTATTTCTTTCGACGATTGCCTCACAATATATCCTTCGCAACAACTGACCTTGATTCGAAGGTGTTCACCATATGACCCATAAAATCTGATTCGAATCCCTTCTTACATCATCCAGACTAGAATAGTAAGCATGAAATGATACATAATTAAAGAGTTTAGAATCCATCATCATGAGCTATAAGTGGCTCTTGCAAGAGTAAGACCTAATCGATGTTATTAGATTTATATAGATTAGGAATCAAACAAGAAGAAGCAGACTAGAGGGTTAAAAGAAGTTAGCCATGAAGAAAACTAAAAGAAGAATAACAAAAAATAAGATCGATTAAATGAGAAACGATGAAGAAAAAGAAGGAAGATTACATCAATTGTCACTTTCAATACAACTTTCTCTCTTTTTTCTCATGAATCTCTTTTTAACCTGAACTATAAAGAAAACAAAAAATTACATAAAAAATAAAAAAAGAAAAGAAAATCCTAAACTAAACCTAGAATGAAGCCCTAGCTTCTGCTCTCCACCACCTGACTTCTGTCATTGTGTGCTATTTATAGGAGAAAATCAGTTTCCATAACGCATGGAAGATGTAAGAGAATATGCTGACCTAACGGCTAGAGGATTGCCGCAGACCCGTGACAATTTCTTCGCCATTGGGGTGGCAGTTTGTGCACAATCTTCTGCTCTTCTTATCCAATATTCTTCTGGTAGGATTGCTTTTTGGGTTTTGGGATCTTCAGAATATCTGTATTAATCTTAAGCTGTAAATTTTATTCTCTTAAAACCGAATTAATTGTTCTTTTTGGGCTCATTTCTTCTCCTTCTCCATTAGTAAAGACTTGCACACTATTAAACAAAAGAAAAGATTAAATAACAGAGATTATTATAAAATGAATGTGGGAATGTGAAATAAATATGCATAATATGTTAACAATCACATCTCCACACCTATCTTCTACACGTCCCCAAGCAAAACAAGAAAATTAAAACTAAGAGTTTATTAAGCCACTTCGCATGTCATTATGTAATGCCCCGATCCCGTAGGTACAGAGACATTACTGCAATGTATATATGCAAGTTGGAAATACCCTCACATACATGCACTAAGCATCAGTATAGACAAGAATCAGAGTATGAAACTATGTGGTGCAATATACATTCTAACATATGGGTACAATTATAAAGTTATCATAGGAAGTGACACAACATTACAAGAATATTACATCACAAATAGGCTCAAATGCGAGAATACAAGGAGATAAGCAATTATAATGAATAGTACTAATGACACTCATGAGTTGCAAGAGAAAAACTTGAGCGGCGAGCAGGGGTTCTAGAAGAATAGGGCCCTGAACACTCAACTGCTGATCCATGACACTACCACTGCGCAACTTAGATCACCAAGAAGTCCACCATGGTCCAAGCTCCAAGATCTGAACATGCATATCTAGAGGAGTCAGAAACTCCCTAACGAGTGGTAAGATGAGTGCCAAATGGCGTGCAAGGACATACATACGTGTATCGATAAATCTGAGTCAAAAACATGTATTGAAAACGTATCGTGAGCATAGACATTATGAGCAGGTATTGAGGCAGCAAGTAAAGTAAATGTGGCAAAACCAATTATATAAGCCCAAATAAGTGATCTATGAGATTAGTACATCAAAAGAATAATCCAAAAAGAAAACTATTATATATATATCGTATATCTCACATCACCGTATCCTGGTTTCATATAACCCGAATTTTCTCCTAAACTAAGAAAACATCATAAAATCGATAAAACTGATAAAATCTAGTAAAATTGAATACAAGTAAAACCAATTGTACAAGTTTAGTTTACGGCTTCATGAGACAAGTACGTCGAAGGAATAACCCAAACAAGGAAACCCTTTTTGTATACCTTATGCCTTGCTTCACCGTAATCCGACCCGAATTGCAAAACAGCACGACAAGTTATTGATTAAAATATTATTATTACTCATCCTACTCATGTATCTAGGTATGTGCCCTAGCTTCCCAACACACATACATCCATATATGAGTAAGCTGAGATTGTTATTGAAAACTAACAGGGTATCAATGAGCAATGTTTACAGTAGGTCCTGTGCATGCTCGAGACCACGGTCCAGGGTGTTCCGTCACAGGTGTACGGCACCAGCCGCAAAGTGTACAGTAGGTGGGTCTTATTTATATGTGTATTCAAGAAAGTAAAAGGAAGGAGGGTGCAAGCACACCCCTCGGAACACCTGTAGAGCCTCAGGTAGAACAGAAAGTTTGGGTTGTACAACATACGTAATACCACTGTAAACACGAACACATATTGATATCCATTGGTTTCCTCTGATCCGATGTAAGTTGTCATTTTTATAGTTTATTATGTAATTATCAGTGTAGGAGAATGTGCAAGAACATGTCAGGAGTACTAGGAGAACATGTGTACTGAAATACATGAGTATATCACGATATCAGGCATTACATTCCCGAAATGTGATAATCAGGAGTTAGGTATATCATATCAGATGTCAAGTAATAGCATGTCAGATGTCAGGTGATAAAAAGCAGGTGTAAGGTCATAGGTCATAATGTACAGGCATCAAGTGATAACACGACAAGTGTTAGCATATCAAGTAAAAGCATATCAAGTGATAACACAACATATATTAGTCGAATAACTTGATATAGAAAAACAATACCGATATAGGAGATCGATATGAACACCAAAAAATAATAAAGTTTTGTAAAATAGTATAGAGAAAGGATTTCAAACTCTTCACAACCATCAATAAAAGAATTTACCAAACTATCAAGTAGGAAAGCGATTAAGCAAGCAAGTGCACATCCAAGCGAAGCTAAACAAGCTAGAGCGAAGTTAATGTACAACACTAGATGCTATCACACTCGGCATGATTACCGCTTGCAACAAAGCTAAACGCACATGGCAAATCATGCATATGAACACCATGCTACCACTCGTGGTGAAGCCGTGCTCATGGAGTAACTACGCACAAACGGAGTTAACAGTAAAGTGCTGAACGCTAGGTCCGCCTACTAGTCGTAGCGTATAAAAAGTCCAGATGACTTTAATAAATCTCAGAGAAGTTAAACCCGAAGGTTGTAGTAAAACTACAGAGCGGTTAAGCCCGAAGGTTGAGCAAGTGCCTGCAGAAGTATTAGTACCAAACAGCACAATATAATATCATGTACACTATTATTAGATAGTCATCACACTGATGCAAATATATCCCACCGTTACAATCCACATGTCCACACAATACAAGAAACTCAGATAACAATATAAAATATAAGAACATCCGTCGAAGCAGGGTCCCAAATAAAGCGAGAATAGTCGCCTAAAATTTTTGAATACACTACGAAATCATTGATGTCTGGAACTCCGAATTATCAACGCGTGTGCGCACTTAATATATTAAAATTATTATATTTTTATAGAGAAGAAAGAGGGAGAACTCAAGAGAGAGGGAATGCGGGGGTCACAGACACAGGAGTCACGTCACGTGGGGGTCATGGATGCGGGAATCACATCTCGCATCGAGGATACGCTTGGATACGAGGGTGAGTTTCACGTCTATCCACGACGCTAGAAGACGCGGACGCAAGCCTGAACTCCACATCCACCAGAGAGAGAAAGACAGTAAGCAAGATACAGAGAAAGGGATAGAGTGACAGAAGGAGAGAGAGATCAGTAAAGAAATATAGAGAGAGAGACAATAGAGAATGAGAGAAAGAGAAAGATAGACTGAGAAATGAGAGAACGAGAGAAAGAAAGAGACAGAGCAGAGAGAGAGAGTTAAAGTGATAAAAGGGGGAGAGAGAGCATGAGAGAACCAGAATAAGAGAAAGAGAATAGAGGGAGAGAGATAGGGCATGAGAAAGAAGATAAAGAGAGAGAGAGAGGGCGGGGGGAGAGTGAGAGAGTAGAGAAAGATAGAGTGAGAGAAGAGTGAGGAACAGAGAGAGAGAAGAGAGAGGGCATGAGAGAAAAAGAAAGGGGAATAAGGGAGTAAGTGTAAGAACAATACAGAGAAGAGAAAGAAAAGAGAAGAAAGAAAGGAAAAGAAAGGAGAGAAGAAGAAAGAAAAGGAGGGGAGTTGGGTGGCTGGAGGGCGGTGCTGGCCAGCCGTAGGTGGCGGCACAGTTGGCTCGGAGGAAGGCGATGGCTTGGGCCCAAGGGGGAAGAAAGAGATATGTATAAGTCTAGTTAAAGAGGGTGGAGTTGAGAGTAGTTGAAGTGGCATATCGAAAGCCGAGAAATTGTTAGATAGGATTAGTTCGCTAGGGGAGAGGGAGTGCCTGAGGTGGTGGTGGTCGGTGGTAAAGATGGTAGAGAAGGTGATGGTAATGGGTGTAGGTCATGATGTTGGAGATGGTGTTGTAGGAGAGATGGAGGAAGTTGGAGAGCTAGGTGGGGCGGGGAGAGAGTAGGAGGTGGTGGCCGGAGTGGGGCCTGCCGCCAGTGGGCTCGCAAAGGCGGGGGTGCGTTGGGTTGGAGGAGAAAGAGAAGGAAGATGTTGAAGAAGAAAATGAAAGAGAGAGATAGAGAAATGAGGGAGTAAACAATATGTGTGTGTGTGAGAGAGAAAGAGAGAGAGCGGGGGGTTTAATCAAATGAGACTCGCATCTCAACAAGATCAGACCCGCATCTAGCTATTTTGAGCCCAGACACGAGGGTTAGGTCCGTGCCTGTGACATCCGCGTTTTGAGGAGAAAAAGTAGGCGGGATATTTTGGGGGGATTGTGTGGTGGAGAAAAATTGAGAAAAAGAAAAGGATAAAAAGATAATGAGTGGAGGAGCAAAATTAGAAAAGAAAGAAAAATAAAAGAAATATCTTGGATAAAAACTCCGGACCTAGGAAAACACCGAAAACACCAAAATGTTAGAGAAAAATAGAGTACTCGGAAAGGTCTCTAAAAATCCTAAAAATAGAGAATATTATTTTAAAGTACATGGTGAAAAATGAATTCAAGAAATTTAATCCCATTTTTAAGTTAAAATCATAGAATCAATCAGCAATACGGTCGACACCAAATCCGGCCGAATTTTGATAAATTCGAAAAAATCTCAAAAAATGCTTTAAGATAGAAAATATGATCTTGAGGAATAATGTGAAAGAAGTTTCTAGAAATTCAACTCGTTTATAAATAAAAAGTTCGAGAATCAATCGGCGGCACCAGTCGACACCAGTTTTGAAGATTTTGCAATTAAATTTAGAAAAAATTCAGAAAATTATGAAAAATCTAAAATATTAAAAAATAGTGTTTAAAATTGAAATTGGTTAATTTGACTATCGAAAAGGTCAAATCGTGCAGTATATTGGATCGAGTCCCCGGTTTAGACTAGGGTTGACTATAAGTCTGAAAATTCAAATCTGATACCATGCAATAACATAAGTAAATACAAAATTAAAATACAGATAGGGAGATAAATCAAAAAATATGATCAAAAAAATCTGAATATGTATCTAAATATACATTCCAAAAATAGTGTGTTACATTCTACCCACCTTACAAAAATTTCATCTTCAAAATTTTGATAAGGGGAAGATGGACACAAAAAAGATAGGAACGAGAATTATACCAATTCAGATATGAATAACTAAAGGTAATGTTCACGATTCTACAGATCAATAACTCTGGAACTAAACGTATCTTGTACTTCTTGCCATAAAACTTCAGATGGTACCATACAACTACTGATCTGATATCTGCTAAGAAGAATATTGTCGAAATTTCTGTAGGCTGACCTGCTCTTAATAATATGAAATGAGCTGACATTGAAGCTGGCCAAACTTTCACTGACTGAATTTTGCTAGCGATGGAGATAACTTCTTCGAAACATTGTGACCCAAGAATACAATACTTACCTGTTCAGAACTTAAACTTACTCTGCTGAGTGTGAAGCTGTCCCGACGAAGAGAAATAAGATTATTAGATATCCTGCATGTTTTTTGTTACTCTGAAAGACCATAATATTGTAGATAAAGAAAACTCGATAAACTGGTCATAATGAAATAGATAAAGAAAACTAATAATAATGAATTCTAGAAGCTAGGCTTCATTACTCTGAAAGGCATAATTAAGTGATTGTAAATTGAAAAAGCAATGAGAATTACCGTCTAGCTTGGGCTAACGGGTCGTGTTCATGAGAAGGAATGTGATAGAAACTTTTCGATGAATTGTTAAATAACAAAGAATGGTGTTTGTGTTTCTTTTTTTTTTTAATATTGAAAAAGAGAATGAGAGAAGGAAAGTGATTTAAAGAAAAATTTAAAACTTGAAAAAGGCTTTGGAAAAGGTGATCTTAAAAAGCTGAAGAGTGTATTGTTGATTTTAATATAGGAAGAAGATCTAGGCTCACTATCTTACTACTCAACGATGTGTTCTTCTCTTAAAATTCTTAGTGTCTCAACTTGATCAAAAGCAAAAACTTAAGCTTTAGTTTCGAAAGTCTTAAGCAAAGCAAATAAGATTGTTTGGAAAAGTTAACTCTTTTTCATAAGAAATCCTCTTGAACTGAATGTTAAATCATCAAGTTTTCTTCAAGTATGAAATAAAA
Source organism: Agave tequilana (assembly GCA_038442645.1). Lineage (NCBI taxonomy): Eukaryota > Viridiplantae > Streptophyta > Magnoliopsida > Asparagales > Asparagaceae > Agave > Agave tequilana. The sequence goes on from JAVJIF010008246.1 coordinate 58,769, forward strand.
GTAAGTTCAAGTGATATTTCCTCATGTGCCTTCAAGAACACTTTCAAAGAAGAAAGGCTTAGTTTAAGGCATATATATGATTCTGTTGGGTTCTTTACATCAAAAATCATTCAAAACAAGAGGGATCGAAGATAGGGATGATCCCAGAAAGCAAGTATAGCTACTCATGAATGATGTAAAATAAGACATGTAAATAAAACAAGACATGCCCATGAATTGGAGTAGAAGAAGAGAAAGCTTGATCTTTATTGATGTCACTTAATCTTCAGATTACAATCACTCTATTCCTCTCTCTCACTGGTATTTGGACAGAACTACAAATTAAAAAATAGAGATACAAGTTTTCTATGCTATCTAACAAAGAACCTAAATCCTAAAAACAAAGAGAAAAACTTAAACTAATTTTGGTCTCTTTTTTCTGAAAAATGCAGTATTTATAGGTAAAAATCAAATGGGGGAAGGCGTATGAAGATAGAGGGAGCAAACACCCCACAACCACTTCAACCAAGCCACAAAAATGCGGCTTTGGCCACGTTTTTTTTGGCCATGGTGTGGCCAAGTGCCCGGACCTAGTTGGTGGCACTCCCCGGTTTAGTAATATGGCTTTATCTCCTGCTGGTTTTCCCGTTGCAGCTCATGGATTTGATGAAATAGCCTTTGATCTTTGACTTTAACCATTTGATTTGAGAAGATTCATTTAACCAATTTTCAACCTCTCTGATTGCCATGATATGCCCTGATTTTCTGATTTTGAATTAATTCTAAATTTAATCAGAATTTGATCGGCTTTTGGGCTCATTTCTGTTCCTTTTCTTTTAGCAATGGGCCTGCATTTTATAAAGAAAAATAAGACTTATTAATAGAATTTATTAGATAATAAACATGGTAATGTGACAATATATATGCAATATATGTGCCCGATCACACCCCCACACTTATCTTTTGCTTCCCCTCGAGCAAAACATCAAAACTAATCCTAATCAATTATTAGACAACTTTCGCAGATCACTCGATTGCACTGAGCATGTGCAACAAGCAGTTAAACCTTTAACTTACCCTAGAGGACGAGTTTTGTCTCGTGAGAATTTTCAGTGGATTGCACCCACAAAATCCATAAAGAAAGATAAAAAATGTTTAGTATTTTCGAAAAGCATTTTGAAAAGATAGAAAATATTTGAGATATTGTTGTAAGAGTTCAAGTAATCTATAAGTTATAGGAAAATCAAAATTTTCATTCCTAAACTTAGTCTCTATTCAAAAACATGTCATCAATCAAAGTAAGGAGTTAAATTATATTTCTAATCTAGTCTATTACTTTACCCTAAGTCATATACACCTTCGTGACCGTGAAGTTTCACTAAGCGTTCTTTAACATTAACTTTTATGCCTTATTTATATTTATTTATTATATTTTTATTTTTTTGTGGTATTTATTCCTCAATTCCATTAGGCTTTCTAATCTGCCCATGTAACGAGCCTTTATCTGTGACACCCAAACTGGACAGTCTTAGGACACCAGGTGAGAAAACACCCCTAAGGACTTAAACCCTCAAGCAAACAAGGCCACGAAATCAAGGATTTTTATTTATAAAATGTAACCCTTTGAGAGGTGAATACTTATGCTTCATAAGGCACAAATACCCAGCTTAATCTTGCATAAATACCAAGGCTTGCTTAGGCCAAAGCACCTAGCTAATCATTAATTATATTTGCATATATATATATATATATATATATATATATATATATATATATAATATATATATATATTATATATATATATATATATATTCTTCTTTTTTATAAGGCATAAGAATTTTGTCATTGAACCCTAAGTGTGTAAGTGATAAAGTGTGCATATTTCTTTAGGTAAAGATTAAGACTAAATTACAAAGCGTTCTTTAACATTAACTTTTATGCCTTATTTATATTTATTTATTTATTTTATTTTTTTGTGGTATTTATTCCTCAATTCCATTAGGCTTTCTAATCTGCCCATGTAACGAGCCTTTATCCGTGACACCCAAACTGGACAGTCTTAGGACACCAGGTGAGAAAACACCGCTAAGGACTTAAACCCTCAAGCAACAAGGCCACGAAATCAAGGATTTTTATTTATAAAATGTACCCCTTTTAGAGGTGAATACTTATGCTTCATAAGGCACAAATACCCAGCTTAATCAGAAGATAATATATATATATAAACTTATCTAATTATCTTTTGCATAAATACCAAGGCTTGCTTAGGCCAAAGCACCTAGCTAATCATTAATTATATTGCATATATATATATATATATATATATATATATATATATATATATATATATATATATATATATATATATATATATATATATATATATATATATATATATATATATATATATATATATTCTTCTTTTTTATAATGTTGGCCCAAGAGGTTACACTCTCAATTGTTTTGTGTTTTGATGATGACAAACCAAATTAGTGCTATTTGGTACTAATCATTTGATCAAGATGAGTTTCAGGTTTGTACCATGTTTAGAGTCCATTCGCTTAGCTATTGCAAGAACTTCTAAGTTCCACAAAGTAAGGAAGGCAAATTGCACATCAAGGAAGGATCATAGAAGAGAAGGCACTAGCAAGGCATTGGATGGCTCAAAGACTTGAAGATAGCACAAGAAGTCTTCATGTATTTGTATTTTTAGTTTTATAGCTTGTTAAAGAATAGAGATTAGGTTGAAGCTCAATCACACACGTTTTTGCGCATATACTATTTCTTAGTTTATTTCCTATAAAATATACAAAAATATTTTGCATACAAGTTTTTGCCTACAGATATATATTTATGTTTTATACTAATCCCTGTTCAAAAGTATTTTTGTTAAAATCAAAATCCTCTTTGTTTTCTTTTTAAAATTGACTTTTTGACCTGATCCGGTCGACCGGGTCAGTCGACCGAGTCTGTGTCAGTCTGGTCCGGTCGACCGGACCAGTCGACCGAAGTCCTGGCAGATGCACGTATCCGTGTGCACGTCTGTCGGTCGACCGGGGCGGTCGACCGGACTATTATTTTTTGCTCACAGGTTTTATCGGTCGACTGGGTCGGTCGACCGCTCGCCTGTAACGGTCAAATTTTTGTACTACCGGTCGACCGGCCCGGTCGACCGATCCGACCGTTTGAACAGTAACGGGCAGATTTTTAAGAGCTGTTTATTTTTGTCTTTTGTGTTTAAAAATTCGTTTAAAGATTTATTTTGAATCTAATATTATTTAATTAGCCTTAAGTTTATTTTTATCTCTTAACCTAGCCCTCTCCTATAAATAGGGGTGTTTAGGGAGAGATTCACAACAACATTTTATTGCTAGAAAATTCAAAAGTTTAAGGCTTTCAAGAGAGACTTGTTTCTTGGTTTTGTGCTGAATTTCTCACTGATTTTCTGAAGGGTTTTTCAAATTCTCTCTGATTTAATTCTCTTTTCTTCACTTACAACAAGAGCTTCATTCCTACTCAATATTCTCTAAGGACCTTTGTAAGGGAAGAGATATTTGAAAGAGAGAGTTTGTGGTCTTTTGACTACCAAGGAAATTACTTGTTCTTGAGATTGTAGGAGTTGGGTACTCCATTGTAATTGTTCTTTGTGATAGTGGAAGTAGCTAGAATCCTTCTGGGGAAGGCGGGGAGTAGAGCTGGGTGCTCGAACCTCGATAACATATCCTTGTGTTTGTGATTGGTTTACATTCTTGCAATTCTTACTCTATTTTGCTTGCACTTATTCTTGCTCATCATATTCATTGTCATACTTACTTGCTTGCATTCATCTTATGATTGTTGTAGCTTTAAATCTTTAATTTACCCTTGATTAGCATTGTCACCTATTCACCCCCCCTCTAGGGACTTTTCAATTGGTATCAGAGTTTGGACTCTAGGTTTGGCTTAACATCCATAGAGAGATCCTTAAAATATTGCTAATCAACATTTTCATTCATCCATTCATACACTAGTAAACATGGCCGACAACATTAAAACCCCACCTAAATTTGATGGACTCAACTTCCTTATTTGGAAGGTTAGGATGACTATCTTTTTGCAATCACTAGGTAGTTTAGTGGCCAAGTCTTTGACCAAACCCTATGTAGCACCCGATAGTGATGAGAGCACTTGACCGACTTCAACTTTAGAGAATATGAGGCTAACTCAAAAGCCCAAAACTCCCTATTAACCGCCTTGAATGAGGATGACCTTACACGGGTAATTCATTGCCAATCCGCCTATGAGATTTGGCAACACTTATTGGTCACACATGAAGGGACTTCACAAGTCAAGAGAGCTAAAATAGATCTCTTGAGGTCTCAATATGAATCATTCAAAATGCTTGATGAAGAATCTATTGATTGTATGATTACTCGTTTCACTAAAATTACAAATGGTCTTTCTTCATTAGGTGACGTCATCTCCAACGATCAAAAGGTACGCAAAGTGATACGGGCTCTTCCTCCATCTTGGGAGATCAAGGCCACCACCTTAAAGGAATTAAATGACAAGGATGAGATGGACATCATTAGTCTCATTGGGAACCTAAAGACCCATGAGATGGAGAAGAAAGCAAGAGATGAGGCTACTACTTCAAAGAAGAAATCCATAGCCTTCAAGACTTCATCCACCAATGATGACGATGATGAAGATGAAGAAGAAGATGAGGAGCTAACTCTACTTGTGCGGAATGTCAAGAGATTATACCGGAAGAACAAGCTCAACTTCCGAAGAAAATTCGAAGGCAAAGAGGAGCGGAGGATCATATGCTATAATTGCCGCAAACCCGGACATATCATGGCGGATTGTCCGGAGTTCAAGAAGAAGATGACTTCCTCCTTCAAGCCAAAGAAACCGGAGGAGAAGAAAGCCTACAAAGCAACATGGGATTCGGAAAGCGAGTCCGAAGAGGAGGTGGATCAAGCTAATATGTGTTTCATGGCAAACACACCTAAGGTAACCCCTCAATCCCTTGATGATGAAGATGATGAACTAAGTAAGGAAGTTCTAGTTCATGCCTTTGTAGAACTTTCTGAAACTTATGATAATAAGAAACTTGAATGCTTTAAATTACAAAAAGAAGTTGCTTTTCTTAAAAATCAACTTGCTTGGTTTCAAAAGAAAAAGATGATCTTTCTTCCAATCTTGTTTCTATTCAAAATGAATTTGACGCTTATAAGATTTCTTGTAAGGGTAAAACCCCTATTGTTGATAATAAAGAAATTCCTCCTTAAAAACCAAAATGGTTGATTTTGAAAAGATTTTGAAAGATTGTGCTTTTAACACCAAGAAGCTTGAAGAAAAGTTTTCCAAAAAGCACACTTCTCATGTTAAAGATTCTCATGCTAAAATTCCACATGCTCACACTTCAAATAATACTTCTCATGCTAAATCTTTTCATGCTCACAATGCCCATGCTCACAAATCACACACTCACTATGCTTTTAGATATGGTAGAGTGTATAGATGTACTTATTGTGGCAAAAATGGACATTTAGCTAAATTTTGTTATGATAAATTGCATAGTTCAAATAATCTTGTTTGGGTTAATGGCTCTAACCCTCATGGACCCAAGAAAATGTGGGTACCAAAATCAAGTCCTAAAATGTTTGATGTAGGTACACACCAAGGCTCCAAGACGTAGGGAGCGGTGGTACCTTGATAGTGGTTGTTCGAGACACATGACGTGGGATATCAACAACTTCACAACCCTATCAAGGTACATGGAAGGTGGCTCCGTCACCTTCGGGGATGACTCTAAAGGAACTATCATCGGTATAGATAACATTCAAATTGGTGCATCTCCTATTATTGAGAATGTTGTTTTAGTAGATGGTTTAAAACATAATTTGCTTAGCATTAGTCAACTTTGTGACCGTGGACTTAAAGTTGTTTTTGATGATTCTTCTTGCAAGATTTTTGATGTTAAATCTAATAATTGTATTCTTACCGGTTTTCGTGATAATAATGTTTATATTATTGACATGCTTAATTTAGATTGTTCTACTAAATGCTTGAATGCTTTTGATGAAAATTCTTGGCTTTGGCATAGAAGATTAGGACATGCATCTTTTGACCATATTTCTAGGATTAATTCAAAGGAATTGGTGAAGGGTATACCTTGCTTGACTTTTGAGAGACCGCATTTGTGGTGCGTGCCAACTTGGGAAACAAACCAAGTCTTCCTTTAAACCAATCAAGGATATCATGTCAACTAGGCCTTTAGAATTAATTCATATGGATCTTTTTGGACCAACTAAAACTAAGAGTTTAAATGGAAGTAGATTTGCATTTGTTTTGGTTGATGATTTCTCCCGTTTTACTTGGGTTTCTTTTTACAAAAAAGATCAAACTTTTTCTCATTTTAAGACTTTTCGAAAAAGAGTTGAAAAAGAAAAAGGTTTCCGATTTTGAGAATAAGGAGTGATAGAGGTGGTGAGTTTGTTAACCAACTCTTCATGACTTATTGTGATGAAAAAGGAATTAAGCATGAAATGTCTTGTCCTAGAACTCCATAACAAAATGGAGTTGTTGAAAGGAAAAATAGAACACTTCAAGAGATGGCTAGGACAATGATAAGTGAGTATGACCTCCCTCAATATTTATGGGCCGAGGCCGTAAACACCGCATGCTATATATCAAATCGTATTTATTTATGCAAAAAATTCTTCAAAAACTTCTTTTGAAATGTATCATTCTAGAAAACCTAATGTTGCATATTTCAAAGTTTTTGGATGCAAGTGTTTTGTTTTAAATACTAAGGATAATTTGGGTAAATTTGATGCTAAGGCTTATGAGGCTATCTTTGTTGGATATTCCTCTACTAGCAAAGCATATAGAGTTTTCAATAGATCTACACTTACCATAGAAGAATCCATGCATGTTAATTTGAAGAGACTAATGTGGTGTTGAGAATGTTGTAGAGATTGAACCATTAGGTGAAGACATGGAGAGACTATCCTTGAAGGACTCACCCACTCAAGAAGATAAGCAAGAATCTATAGGTGAAGTTCAAGAGGATAAAGAGGAAAGCGCTCAACCGCTTCCCAAAGTTTGGAGATACGCAACAAATCATCCTAAGGAGCTCATCTTGGGTGATGCATCTAAAGGAGTCACAACGCGCTCCAAACTCCATGACCTATGTGGTAACTTTGCTTTCATTTCTCATTTTGAACCCAAAGGCATTCTCGAAGCCGAGACGGACCCATATTGGTTGCTTGCCATGCAAGAGGAACTCAATCAATTTGAGTGCAACCAAGTTTGGCACCTTGTTCCTAAGCCCCACGATAGACCAATAATTGGTACTAAGTGGATCTTTAGAAACAAGATGGATGAGTCCGGAAATGTCATTAGGAATAAAGCTAGGTTAGTGGCCCAAGGTTACACTCAAGTTGAGGGAATTGACTTTGAGAAGACCTTTGCACCCGTAGCACGGCTTGAAGCCATACGGATGACACTAGCTTTTGCATGTTTTAAAAATTTTAAACTTTTTCAAATGGATGTGAAAAGTGCATTTTTGAATGGTTTTATTAATGAAGAAGTTTATGTTGCTCAACCTCCCGGTTTTGTTGATCATGTTCATCCCGATTTTGTTTTTAAACTTGATAAAGCTTTGTATGGATTGAAACAAGCTCCAAGAGCTTGGTATGAAAGGCTTTCTAGTTTTCTCATTTCAAATGATTTTATTAAAGGCAAAGTAGACACAAACAACTCTTTTCACTAAGCATGTGATAATGATATTTTAATTGTGCAAATTTATGTTGATGATATAATTTTTGGATCTACTAATGAGCTTTTGTGCAAGGATTTTGAAAAGGTAATGCAACTAGAGTTTGAAATGTCTTCCATGGGTGAGCTTAATTTCTTCCTTGGACTCCAAATCAAGCAATTGCAAGACGGAACCTTCATTAACCAAGCCAAGTACGCAAAGGAGCTAGTAAAGAAGTTTGGGTTTAAAGGATCAAAGGCTTGCAACACTCCAATGGCAACTACAACCAAGCTTGATAAGGATGATCAAGGTAAAAATGTTGATATTAAATTATATAGAAGCATGATAGGAAGTCTTTTATATTTAACGGCAAGTAGGCCGGATATCATGTTTAGTGTGTGTCTTTGTGCTAGATTTCAATCGTGTCCTAAAGAGTCTCATCTTATTGCGGTAAAACGCATTATTCGTTATATTAAGGGCACAATTGGAATGGGTCTTTGGTATCCGAAAACTAGAGATTTTTCAATGACTAGCTATTCGGATGTCGACTATGCGGGTTGTAGAGTAGATAGAAAGAGTACTAGTGGGACATGTCAATTTCTTGGTAATTGTCTTGTTTCATGGTCCTCTAGGAAGCAAAATTCCGTAGCTCTCTCAACCGCCGAGGCGGAGTATGTTGCCGCGGGGCTTGTTGTGCACAAGTCCTTTGGATGAAACATACTCTCCTTGATTTTGATTTGCACTTTGATCATATAAAAATATTTTGTGATAATACTAGTACTATACACATGACCAAAAATGCAAATCAACATAGTAAGACCAAGCACATTGAGATTAGATATCACTTTCTTAGAGATCATTTTGAGAAAGGTGATATAGATATTGATTATGTTTCCACGGATTTACAACTAGCCGATATTTTCACTAAACCTCTTGATTTTGCTAGATTTTCGTTTATTTGTGGAGAACTTAATGTTTGTATTATTGAATAGACATGTTTTTCATAACCCTTTTGATGTATGACAAAAAGGGGGAGAATAAGTTTACATGACAAAAATAAGTTCATTTGGTCTTGGTTCCATATGAATTTATATGCTTTAATTTTAAGATTTGTTTTATGAATTTATATGAATTCTTGTGTTTAGTTGTTTTGGTATTTTTGATATCAAGAGCAATTTTTTGTGTTTTATATATATTTGTTTTTGTGTTTTATATAATTGGTGCATCATTTCAATTATTGGTATTTAGAGCATATTCTTGTGTTTTATGTATAGCATAATTTGAGGGGGAGTTTTCTCCTCCCTATATTTTTGTTAATAGCCTATTTGTTTTGTCATCATCAAAAAGGGGGAGATTGTTGGCCCAAGAGGTTACACTCTCTAATTGTTTTGTGTTTTGATGATGACAAACCAAATTAGTGCTATTTGGTACTAATCATTTGATCAAGATGAGTTTCAGGTTTGTACCATGTTTAGAGTCCATTCGCTTAGCTATTGCAAGAACTTCTAAGTTTCACAAAGTAAGGAAGGCAAATTGCACATCAAGGAAGGATCATAGAAGAGAAGGCACTAGCAAGGCATTGGATGGCTCAAAGACTTGAAGATAGCACAAGAAGTCTTCATGTATTTTGTATTTTTAGTTTATAGCTTGTTAAAGAATAGAGATTAGGTTTGAAGCTCAATCACACACGTTTTTGCGCATATACTATTTCTTAGTTTATTTCCTATAAAATATACAAAAATATTTTGCATACAAGTTTTTGCCTACAGATATATATTTATGTTTTATACTAATCCCTGTTCAAAAGTATTTTTGTTAAAATCAAAATCCTCTTTGTTTTCTTTTTAAAATTGACTTTTTGACCTGATCCGGTCGACCGGGTCGGTCGACCGAGTCTGTGTCAGTCTGGTCCGGTCGACTGGACCAGTCGACCGAAGTCCTGGCAGATGCACGTATCCGTGTGCACGTCTGTCGGTCGACCAGGGCGGTCGACCGGACTATTATTTTTTGCTCACAGGTTTTATCGGTCGACTGGGTCGGTCGACCGCTCGCCTGTAACGGTCAAATTTTTGTACTACCGGTCGACCGGCCCGGTCGACCGATCCGACCGTTTGAACAGTAACGGGCAGATTTTTAAGAGCTGTTTATTTTTGTCTTTTGTGTTTAAAAATTCGTTTAAAGATTTATTTTGAATCTAATATTATTTAATTAGCCTTAAGTTTATTTTTATCTCTTAACCTAGCCCTCTCCTATAAATAGGGGTGTTTAGGGAGAGATTCACAACAACATTTTATTGCTAGAAAATTCAAAAGTTTAAGGCTTTCAAGAGAGACTTGTTTCTTGATTTTTGTGCTGAATTTCTCACTGATTTTCTGAAGGGTTTTTCAAATTCTCTCTGATTTAATTCTCTTTCTTCACTTACAACAAGAGCTTCATTCCTACTCAATATTCTCTAAGGACCTTTGTAAGGGAAGAGATATTTGAAAGAGAGAGTTTGTGGTCTTTTGACTACCAAGGAAATTACTTGTTCTTGAGATTGTAGGAGTTGGGTACTCCATTGTAATTGTTCTTTGTGATAGTGGAAGTAGCTAGAATCCTTCTGGGGAAGGCGGGGAGTAGAGCTGGGTGCTCGAACCTCGATAACATATCCTTATGTTTGCGATTGGTTTACATTCTTGCAATTCTTACTCTATTTTGCTTGCACTTATTACTTGCTCATCATATTCATTGTCATACTTACTTGCTTGCATTCATCTTGTGATTGTTGTAGCTTTAAATCTTTAATTTGCCCTTGATTAGCATTGTCACCTATTCACCCCCCCCCCTCTAGGTGACTTTTCATATAAGGCATAAGAATTTTTGTCTTTGAACCCTAAGTGTGTAAGTGTATAAAGTGTGCATATTTCTTTAAGGTAAAGATTAAGACTAAATTACTTTCATCAATTTTCTTCCCACCCGAAAAATCAAATAAGTTATCTTATTTTGACTAAATATAAGAAATCCTAATTATGATTTTCCTATTCCTTAAAATTAACTTAATTTCTTATAAAAAATATATCAAAATATTGTTCTTTTCTTTCAAAAAGTTATATTATATATATATATATATATATATTATATATATATATATATATATATATATATATATATATATATATATATATATATATATATATATATATATATATATATTAGAGCCTATTAGTCATGTTAGAGCTCTCCCCTACACTTATCTCATGCATTGTCCCCAATGTATGAAAGAAATGTATAGATTCATGAAATGAATGTAAAAGAGGAAAGTTACCAATACACTAGGTTGAAAAGACTCATAGCCGTTTCATTTATTGGCACCGATTCCAAGAAAGGTTTAAGGAGTTGATAATTTATCTTGAAATCATTTCCATTCTTGGTGTCACTGATCTCTACAGACTGTGTGGAGCACGGTTTTTACAACGAATGGCCCAGTCCATCTTGATTTTAGCTTTCTTGAAAAAGGATGAAGCTTAGAATTGTAGAGTAAGACTTTTTGTCCAGGGACAAATATTTTCCTTATGATATGTTTATTATGAAAAATCTTAACTCTATCTTCAGTGATCTTAGCATTTTCATAGGCCTCATTTCTCAACTCCTCTAATTCAAAAATTTGTAATTTTTGAAGGTCACCGGCCTTAGTCAAGTCGAAATTCAAATGCTTGATTGCCCATAAGGCCCGGTTCTCTAACTCAACTGGTAGGTGGCAAGCCTTTCCAAAGACTGACCTATGAGAAGACATCCCTAGAATTGTCTTGAAAGCGGTCCTGTAGGCCCATAGGGCATCTACAAGTTTGGTGGACCAATCTTTCTGATTTTGGTTCACAGTCTTCTCCAAAATAAGCTTGATTTGTCTATTGAAGACCTCAACTTGCCAACTGGTTTGAGGATGATAAGGTGTGGACAACTTGTGAGTTATGGCATACTTTCGCATAAGAGCTTCAAAGATTCTATTGCGAAAGTGAGTACCATTATCACTGATGATAGCACGAGGGATTCCGAAGTGTGAGAAAATGTTCTCTTTCAAAAACTTTATGACAACTTTGTTATCATTAGTTTTACTTGGAACAGCTTCACCCACTTGGACATAGTCCACAACAACCAATATGTATTAGTTTCCAAATGAATTAGGAAATGAACCCATAAGGTCGATGCCCCAAACATCAAAGAGTTCTATTTCTAGAATTGGGTTGAGGGGCATCATATCTCGTTTTAAGATCCTTCCTACCATCTGGCATGTAGGGCACGTCTTGTAAAATTCATAAGCATCTTTGAACAAAGTGGGCCAATAGAACCCACTTTGTAGCACCTTTTCAGCAGTCTTGCAGGGACCAAAGTGTCCACCGCATGCAAGTTCATGACAGAAGGATAAAACACTCTTAACCTCTTCATCGGGAATCTATCTCTTAATAATTTGGTCAGAACAGTACTTAAAAAGATACGGTTTCTCCTAAAAGAAATACCAGCCTTGAGATAAGAACCGGTATATATCGTTTTCAGACCAACGAGACGGAGTTTGATTTATGACTAAGTAATTCACTATATCAGTAAATCAAGATTCCCTAAAGATAGCTAAGAGATTTTCATCAGGAAAGTCCTAATTTATAGGCAATTCGTTGCATAGAGAATTTGGGATTTGGGAGAGATGGTCAGCAAGAACACTTTCTATGCCTTTATTGTCTCGAATCTCGAGATCAAATTCTTGAAGAAGGAGGATCCAACGAATGAGTTGGCATCCTTCTTCATCATGAGATACCTAAGCGCAGAATGATCGGTGAAAATTATGGTTTTAGACCCTAGTAGGTAGGGACGAAATTTCTCTAAGGCAAACACTACTGCCAAAAATTCCTTCTCAGTAGTATTGTAGTTCAATTGAGCATCGTTGGGAGTCCTACTAGAGTAGTAAATCACGTGCTGCTTGTTATCAATGTACTGTCCTAGAACAGCGCCTATGGCAAAATCAGAAGCGTCGCACATGATTTCGAACGGCTTAGACCAATCCAGAGCAGATATGATTGGTGCAGAAATAAGCTCTCTCTTAAGCTTCTCCCAAGAATTCATACATTCAACATCAAAAATGAAGGACACGTCCTTAGCTAATAGATTAGTCAAGGGTCTAACAATCTTACTAAAATCCTTGATAAATCTTCGGTAGAAACTAGCGTGTCCTAAGAAGGATCGAATATCTTTCACGCATTTGGGCATGGAAAGCTTAGCAATAACCTCAATCTTGGCTCTATCCACTTCAATTCCTTTCTTAGAGATTTCATGACCCAATACAATTCTATGTCTTACCATGAAGTTGCATTTCTCCCAATTCAGTGTTAGCTTTTCTCAGCACAACGTTGGAGGACAAGTTCTAAATGGTGAAAATATTGAGTGAATGAATCTCTGTAGATGGAGAAATCATCCATGAAGATTTCTACGAAACGTTCCACCATGTCAGAGAAAAGACCAACATGCAGCGTTGAAACGTTGCTGGGGCATTGCACAAGCCGAAAGGCATTCGACGATAAGCAAATGTCCCAAATGGACATTTGATCATAGTCTTTTCTTGGTCCTCAGGAGTAATAGAAATCTGATTATACCCCAAGTAATCGTCCAAGAAACAGTAATACTCATGGCCCGCTAAACGTTCAAGCATTTGATCAATGAAGGAAAGTAGGAAATGGTCCTTACGAGTTGCTACGTTCAGCTTCCTATAGTCAATACAAACTCGAATTTTCATGGGAAGTCGAGTTTGGACCAACTCTTTGTTCTCATTTTTCATTACGGTGAACGAATTTCTTTGGAACCGCGTGGACAGGACTGACCCATTGGCTATCAGAAATGGGATAGATTATCCCATTGTCTAAAAGTTTAACAATTTTAGCATGAACAACCTCTTGTATTATAGGATTTAACCTACGCTACGAGTCTCTTTTTTGTGTTGCATCTTCATTGAGATGAATGCGATGTTGAACTATGGTTGGACTCAATCCCTTTATATCGGTCATAATCCAACCAATGGCTTCCCTATGTTTTCTCAGAATTGCTTTAAGATCTTCTTCTTGCTCGTCATTTAAATGGGAGGCAATGATGACGAGAAAGGTCGCTTGTTCGCCTAGATAGACGTACTTGAGATGCGTAGGTAAGGCTTTCAATTCTAAGGAAGGGGAAGGCTCATTGGAAGGATGAGTCAAATTTATTGGCTTCGCTTTTGGTGAAATAGGGTTCGAGGTCTAATTCACAGCAGATTCGACAACCTGATCAGGGTTAAAGTTGTCAGACTCTAACTTAAAGTTACAATCAGTTTCTAGTTCCAATTCTTCCCTGTGTTCACTGGTCAAGTTCTCAATGAGGTTGACTTCAAATGTTTGATCCTCAACATCACGGGGTTACTTTTCTAAGTTGAAGATATTGACTTCTCTAGTCATGTCTCCAAAGGTTAATCACATGGACCCATTCCTACAATTAATAATGGCATTGGTAGTAGCAAGGAATAGTCGCCTTAGGATAATAGGAGTTTGAGCCATAGGATTAGATACAGGTTGTGTCTCTGGAACTATAAGGAACTTTAACATAACGGCCAACCTGTTGGATAGTGTCTCGAGTTGGACTAAGATCACCTAACCCGAGTTGTTGATAAACTGAGAATGGGAGTAAGTTGATACTTGCCCCCAAGTTAAGAAGTACATGACTAATCTCGGCTTATCCTATGTTGTAGGCAATGGTGGGACAACTCGGATCCTTGTACTTGACATGGATCAGACCTGACAGTAGCTCACTAATGTTAGTGGCTAAAAAGACTTTCTTGGGTACATTAGTCTTTCTCTTCTTTGTGCACATGTCCTTAAGAAATTTTGCGTAAGATGGTATGATCGGTCACATATATTGCATATATATATTATCACATTATTATGTTTATTATCTATAAATCCTTTAATAAGTCTTATTTTTTGTTTATAAAGTGCAGGCCCATTGCTAAAGGAAAGGGAAGAGAAACGAGCCCAAAGCCCATCAAATTCTAATTTAATCCAGAATTTATTCGAAATCAGAAAATCAGGGCAGATTATGGTAAATCAGGGAGGTTGAAAACTGGTTAACTTGGTTTTATCAGAATCCAAATCGGTTAGCTTGTGAATAACTGGAGATTAGATAAGAATCAAAGACAAACAACAAATCCAGCCAGACAAAAGTGAGCCAAATCCCACGCCAGCCAGATCTCCACCAAGATGTGGCCATTTGGCCACATCCTAGCTACGGATCCGCAACCGTTTGGTGGAGATAAGGGGAGCGTTTGCTCCCCTTATCTCCTCACTCCTCTCCCCTCTGGGTTTGCCTACAAAAGGCAGGTTTTGCACTGAAAAATGTAGCGAAGACTAGGATTGGAATTCTTGTTCATTTTAGGATTTTAGGAGTATTGTTAGATAGTTCTGAGAACCTATATCTCATCTTTTTTTTTTAGTTTAGACCAACAAAGAGAGAAGAGTGGAATTGAGTGTGTACTTCATCTTTGAAGTGACAATCAAGGAGATTCAACTTGCTTATTCAACTCGACTCAATTCGGTATGTCTATGTTTAATTTTCATTCTAGTATTTATTTTTTTCATCATGAGCAACTAGACTATCTTCTGGGCTCACTAATCAATCTCTTCCATCTCCTTTCTCTTGATCGATTTTTATGAAAGCAACTCTTTTGAATTAGAAAAATACCTGAGTTAAACTTTGTTCTTAAAATCACATAAGGATGTCTTTATTTTAAACTTGGATTTTCAAAGCACAAATCTTTTGAAACTATTTTTATTCCATACTTTCTTCTTCATGCTTGATGGTTTAACATTCTCATTTTAAATGTTGTGTTAAGAAAGACCTTAAGATTTAAACCAAAACATCTTATTTGTTTTACTTGAACATTAAAAGAAATTAAAGGTTTTTGCTTATGATAAAAGTGATGCACCAACGTGTTCATGAGATAAATAAGTAGTTGAGTAGAAGATTAGTAAGCCCGAATCCTTTTCATAACTTAAGTCACAGCCAAATCATTCTCAAATCATTTTTTTAAAAGATTATCTTTTCAAAAGCCTTGTCTAAGTTTCAAGTTTTCTTTTAATCACTTCCCTTCTCTCCATTCTCTTTTCAACTAAAAAGAAAAAAACAATTCCATTCTTTGCTTTCTAAACAAAAAAACCAAAAAGCTTTCATCGCATTCTTCCTCGTGGACATGACCCGTTAGCCCAAAGCTAGACGGTAAATCTTATCACTTTCATTTCACAATCAAATTTTTGGCGCCGTTGCTGGGGAGGGAACAGTGTAATTATTTTCTAACAAGTTTGGTGTCTTATTTCAAGGACATTGAGAAATTAGATTTAGCACTCAAGCTTTGCAGGAGAAAACTTTCTATTCTATGCCCTTACTCTCAAAAGTAGGAAACAGAATTTCAAGAAATTACAACGCAAGTTTGAAAATTTGTGGACTTCTAAAAACTCTTTTTTGCAGGACATACCGCTTTGCAAAATATAGTTTTTTGTGTATTATTCTTGCTATATCTGATATTCACACTACCTATTTCTAGTCCGACAGTAATCTAAGTGATTGTTAATTTCTTAAAAAAAATTTAGACTTGCATTCTAGACATTTGTTTAATTACGTTCTTTTACGATTACTGTTGAAGATAGCTGGAGACAAGGTACATATGAATAACATATAGTTAGGAAACACTCTTGGGTGATATTTACTTGTGAATGTTACTTTTCTATATCTTGCACACTCTGCATAATCAATTCTAAGGGCAAAACCTAAATCAAGATAAGGTGGGAAAGTCATTACCCTTCCTTAGCCTACAACCTATCTCCAAACACGCATAACCTAAGCCTAAGTTAAAATCTGATAGACGTTGGCCTTAGGGACATCTCAAACTCATTAGGAGATTATCCTAAGGGGAAGGTGTTAGAATTTGACTCTTGCTAAATCAGTGTCTAGGAAAAGGATTGAGGGGCAAAACCCCGAAGGCTAGTGCTTTGGCTTAATTAGGCCCATCGCTTTTATGCGGATACCTTCCACCAATCTTGCCCTGACCTGACAGATTAGCTTGTGGTCAAAGTCTGCATTATACCTCCTCTGGACAATAAACCAGTTAGGAGTTGTCTAAGTCAAGGTTATTTTAGATTAGACTTGGTTGTATCCTCTTGTTGACATTGGTGAACTTGTTTGTGATTGTGTTTGTGTATGCAAGTGTGGTCAAGAGACCCTAATTCATCTAGTAACACAACACCACTCAAGTTCGAACCAAGACCAGATTTTGTTATGGCTCAACCGACATCTTTGCAGGATAGGTTCTATCCCATTAGAACCTCACATTCTTCCTGCATCCAACTTTAATCGGTTGGTGAACACAACTTTGAGCTTAAGCCACAGTTCATCAACACACTCCCTAAGTTCCATGGCTTAGAGTCTGAAGATGCGCATTTCTTCATAAGAGAATTGAAGAAGTATGCTTAATGATGAAAATCCCACAGCTTGCAGATGATGCTATTAGGTTGAGATTTGTCCCTTTCTCTCTTAAGGACTTAGCCAAGAAATGGTTCCATAGCTTAGCGGCCTGCTCTATCACTTCCTTGAATGGTTTCATCAAGGACTTCTTCAAGAAATTCTATCCAATTCATAAGACCACTCTCGTTAGGAAAAATATCATGCAGTTCAAGTAAGAACTTAGTGAACCATTTTGGAGGTACTTGAACGCTTCAAAGACCTCCTTGTCCAATGTCCTCATCATGGAATAGAAAAATGGTGATAATGCCAAATTCTTTATGACGGTTTAGACTACTCAACCAAGACCTTCTTAGAAGCATGTGCCAAGGGGATTCTTGTAGAAGGATGAGAATGAAGGATGGGATTTATATAAGAATCTAACTGAAAAGACCAACCAATGGGAACCAACTAGTGAAAGCTCTAGGAATTCAAAGTCTATCTCTTCAAAAGGAGGTCTCCATTTAATTGAATCATCCATAGCTAACGAGGCAAAGTTAACTAACCTAGCGAGAAGACTTGAAGCTTTAGAAACTAAGGAACCAAGTCCAGTCAATCAAGTCAGCCCAAACCAAATTCCAACTCCAGGCTGTACTTATTGTCAAGCCATGAATCATGTGTTTGAGGAGTGTCCTGTGTTTCAAGCTCAACAACATTTTCAAAACCGATGAATGCGGCCTTTTCAAGGCCGAACAATAATTCTTATGCACCAATCGTACAATCTTGGCCGAAGAAATCACCAAAATTTCTCATGGAGTCAACACAACAATGACCACCCACGGTCGAACCATGCAAGCCACTTCCACCATTCCAATAATTCTTCCAATCATCAACCCAACTTTCCAAATTACCCTCACAATTCTCCCAACAATTTTTCAAATTATCAACAAAACTTTCTAACTAAGCTCCACCATCTTCCTTCTAGAATCCTCAACTTGAAAGGAGAATGACTAATTTAAGAGAAATATGGAAAGGTACATGAAGAACCAAGATATCCTCATGCAAATAATACAGAGACTAGAGGGTCAAATGAGCCAATTAGCCAATCCACAGAATGAGAGGCAAAAGGGTACCTTGCCCAGTCAACCAATTATGAATCCTAGAAATTCTCAGCAAGCTCATTTGGCTAAGAATCAATCATTGAATCAATGTAATGCTGTTTATACATTGAGGTCGGGAAAGAAAGTTGATAATCAAGTGTCAACACCACCTAATCCCAGTCAGCATAATCACACTCAAGCATCCACCTCATCTAGTCCGAATCTTTCCAAATCTGACAAATTGAAACAGATAAGTCAACCAGTCAGGTGTACAAGCGTAAAGTATCATTTCCTAATAGGCTAAAGAACAACAAGCAGAATCCACACATGGATAAAATAAATGAGATCTTCAACCAAGTGAAGATAAATGTGCCACTCCTTGATTCCATCCAACAAGTCCCATCCTATGCAAAATTTCTTAAAGATATGTGCACCAAGAAGAGAAAGTCTAATGTACCCAAGAAAGTCTTCTTAGCCATGAACATTAGTGAGCTATTATCATGTCCGATCCCTGTAAAGTACAAGATCCGGGTTTTCCTACCTGCACTATAGGACAAGCCGAGTTTAGTCATGCACTTCTTGACTAGGAGCAAGTATCAACCTGCTTCCATTCTCAGTTTATCAACAACTCGGGTTGGGCGATCTTAGTCCAACACGAGTCATAATCCAACTGGCTGACAGTTCTGTGAAAGTTTCAAAGGAGGAAATTAATGATGTCCTTATCTTGGTTGGGGAGTTTATCTACCCAGTTGATTTTATAGTTCTTGAGACATAACTTGTGTCCAATCTTAGGGCTCAAAGTCCTGTTATCATAGGGCGCCCATTTCTTACTACTGCCAATGCTATTATCAATTGTAGGAATGAGTCTATGAGATTAACTTTTGGGGACATGACTAGAAAAGTCAATGTCTTCAACCTAGAAAAACAACCTCATAAGATAAGAGGCCAAATATTTGAGGTAAACTTTGTTGAAAACAATTGTGATGAAGAAAGTAAAGGTATAGAGAATGAGTCTCTGTTTCTTGGTGAATTATTTAAGAATGAATGCGATTATCTTAATGAGAAGACATATGTTAGAGATTCTAATTTTAGAGTCCCCTTTAAAAAAAAGAAATTTAATTTGAATATCTTCACTTTTGATGAGCCAGTTAATGATATATCACATGAGAAATAATTCAAGAACCTCCAATTGACCTACTATTTGAAAATCTCTTCGAAGAAGAACTCATACATTTGGATGGAACCGACTAGGGATATTTTGGATAAATACACACCTCTAGGGGAGTGTAGACCTAAGTTTTAAGGAGATGTATGGAACTAGTTAGAATTCCTAGGCATTCATAGTGAGGAAGTTTCAACTGAGAAGTGTAATGATGATCAATTTTTGAATAATGGATGTAAAAATATGAGGAAGAAAAGCATAAAGAAGGTGAGACTGGGAGGAAGAGAGTTAAAATGACCAAAAGATTGGCCTCCCCACTATGTCCTATAAAGAGAACCCATTGGAATGATGGGAAGAGAGCTAGAGGGATGAGACCGAAAAAGATCTTGGTGCAGGAGAAATATAATGTTGTACATATTTTTGTATTATATATATATTATGCACCTCTTTTACATTCCATTTCATGCATCTATACATTTTTTTCATGCATTGGGGACAGTGCAGGAAATAAGTGTAGGGGAGGGCTCTAACATGACTAATATAAAAAAAAGAAACAAATATATACATAAAAAAACTTTTGAAAGAAAAGAATAATATTTTTATATATTTTTGTAAAAAATTAAGTAAATTTTAAGGAATAAGAAAATCATAATTAGGATTTCTTATACTTGGTCAAAATAAGATGACTTGTTTGATTTTTAGGGTTAGAAAGAAAATTGATGAAAGTAATTTAGTCGTGATCTTTACCTTGAAGAAATATGCGCACCTTATACACTTACACACTTAGGGTTCAAAAATAAAGATTCTTATGCCTTATAAAAAAAAGAAAAATATATATGTATATCTATGGAAAATAAACAAATCTAATTATTGATTGGCTACGTGCTTTAGCCTAAGAAAGCCTTGGTATTTATGCAAAAGATAATTAGATAAGTTTGAAGAAAAAAATAATATATATATATATATATATATATATATATATATATATATATATATATATATATATATATAAATCCTCTGATTAAGCTGTGTATTTGTGCCTCATGAAGCATAAGTATTCACGCCTAAAAGGGGTACATTTTATAAATTAAAACATTTGGTTTCGTGGCCTTGTTTGCTCGAGTGTTTAAGTCCTTAGGGGTGTTTTCTCACTTGGCACCCTAAGACTGTTCGGTTTGGGTGTCACCGACTAAAGGCTCGTTACATAGGCAGATTAGAAAGCCTAATAAAATTGGGGAATAAATACCATCAAAAATAAATATAAAGAAGGCATAGGAGTTAATGTTAAAGAACCCTTAGTCAAACTTTACGGTCACGAAGGCGCATATAACTCAGGGTAAAGTAATAGACTAGATGAGAAATACAACTTGACTCCTTACTTTGATTGATGACATGTTTTTGAATGGAGAGTAAGTTTAGGAATGAAAAATTCAATATTCCTATAACTTATAGATTACTTGAACTCTTACAAATATATTTCAAATATTTTCTCTCTTTTCAAAAGGCTTTGCGAAAACACTAACAAATTTTCTCTTTCTTTATGGATTTTGTGGATGCAATCCACTGAAAACCCTTACGAGACAACTCATCCTCTAGGGGTAACTTAGAGGTTTAACGGCTTGTTATACATGCTCAGTGCAATCGAGTGAACTGCGAAAGTGGTCTAATAATTGATTAGGATAGTTTTGATCTTTTGCTCGAGGACGAGCAAAAGAAAAGTGTGGGGGTGTGATCGGTCACATATATTGCATATATATTGTCACATTACCATGTTTATTATCTATAAATCCTATTAATAAGTCTTATTTTTCGTTTATAAAGTGCAGGCCTATTGCTAAAGGAAAAGAAAAAGAAACGAGCCCAAAAAACCCATCAAATTCTGATTTAATTCAGAATTTATTCGAAATCAGAAAATCAGAGCAGATTATGGCAAATCAGGGAGGTTGAAAATTGATTAATTTTGTTTTATTTGAATCCAAATTGGTTAGCTTGAGAATCACCAGAGATTAGATTAGAATCAGAGACAAACAGCAAATCTAGCCAGACAAAAGGGAGCCAAATCCCACGCCAGCCAGATCTCTACCAGGATGTGGCCATTTGGCCACATCCTGGCCGCGGATCCGCGGTCGTTTGGTGGAGATAAGGGGAGCATTTTGCTCCCCTTATCTCCTCACTCCTCTCCCCTCTGGGTTTTTGCTTATAAAAGACAGGTTCTGTACTGAAAAATATAGCAAAGACTAGGATTAGAATTCTTGTTCATTTTTAGGGTCTTAAGAGTATTGTTAAATTGTTCTAAGAAGCTGTATCTGATCTTTATTCTTTTTACTTTAGACCAGAAAAGAGAGAAGAGTGGAATTGAGTGTGTAATTCATCTTTGAAGTAACAATCAAAGGAGATTCAACTTGCTTATTCAACTCGACTCAATTCGGTATATCTATGTTTAATTTTCATTCAAGTATTTGTTTTCTTTTTATCATGAGTAACTAAACTATCTTCTGAGCTCACTAATCAATCTCTTCTGCCTCTTTTCTCTTGATCGATTTTTATGAAAGCAACTATTTTGAATCAGAAAAATACCTGAGTTAAACTTTGTTCTTGAAATCACATGAGGATGTCTTTATTTTAAACTTGGATTTTCAAAGAACAAATCTTTTTAAACTGTTGTTATTCCATACTTGCTTCTTCACGCTTGATGGTCTAACATTCTCGTTTTAAATGTTTTCTTAAGAAAGACCTTAAGATTTAAACCAAAACATCTTATTTATTTATTTGAACATTGAAAGAAACTAAAGGTTTTTGCTTATGATAAAAGTGATGCACCAAAGTGTTCTTAAGATAAGTAAGTAGTTGAGTAGAAGATTGTGAGCCCGGATCCTTTTCATAACTTAAATTACAGCCAAATCATTCTCAAATCATTAAAAGACCATCTTTTCCAAAGCCTTGTCTAAGTTTCAAATTTTCTTTTAATCACTTTCCTTCTCTTCATTCTCTTTTCAACTAAAAAGAAAAAAATAACACCATTCTTTGCTTTCTAAACAAAAACACCGAAAAGCTTTCAGCGCATTCCTCCTCGTGGACACGACCCGTTAGCCCAAAGCTGGACGATAATTCTTATCCCTTTGATTTCACAATCAAATTTTTGGGACTTGTTGGGTGGCATCAAGAAGTGGCACATTTATCTTCACTTGATTGAAGATCTCAATTATCTTATCCATGTGTGGATTTTGCTTGTTGCTTTTCAGCCTATTAGAAAATGATACTATAGGCTGGTGCACCTGACTGGTTGACTTCTGTTTCAGATTCGTCAAATTTGGACGGACTGGGACTAGATGATGTGGATGCTTGAGTGTGGTTGTGCCGAATGGGTTTAGATGATGTTGACACTTGATTATCAATTTTCTTTCCCGACCTCAATGTATGAACAATATTACATTGATTCAATGATTGATCCTCAGCCAAATGAGCTTGTTGAAAATTCCTAAGATTCATTATTAGCTGACTAGGCAAGGTACCTTTTTACCTCTCATTTTATGGATTGGCTAATTGCATCATTTGAACCTCTAGCCGTTGTATAGTTTGCATGAGGGAATCTTCACGTACCTTTTCATATTTCTATCAAAGTCTGTCATTCTCCTTTCTAATTGAGGTTTCGAGAAGAAAGGTTGTGGAGCTTGGTAGGGAAAGTTTTGTTGAAGTTTGAAAAATTAGGCAGATGGTTGGGAGAATTATGATGGTAATTGAAAAAGTTTGGTTGATGATTAGAATAATTATTGGAATGATGGAAGTGGCTTGGATGATTTGACTGTGAGTGATCGTTGTTGTTTTGGCTCCATGAGAAATTCGGCTGATTTCTCTAGCCAGGATTGTACGTTGGTGCGTAAGGATTATTGTTCGGCCTTAAAAAGGACGCATTTATCGGTTCTAGAAAGTGTTGTTGAGCTTGAAACACAGGACACTCCTCAACACATGATTCATGGCTTGACAGTATGTACAACCCAGAGATGAAAATTGTTTGGGTTAACTTGATTTACTGGACTTGGTTCCTTAGTTTCTAAAGCTTCCAGTCTTCTCGCTAGGTTATCTAACTTAGCCTCGTTAGTTCTGGATGATTCAATTGAATGGAAACCTCCTTTTGAAGAGATAGAGTTTGAATTCCTAGAGCTTTCACTAGTTGGTTCCCATTGGATGGTCTTTTCAGCTAGATTCTCATATAAATCTCATCCTTCATTCTCATCCTTCTGCAAGAATCCCCTTGGCACATGTTTTCTAAGAGGGTCTTGGTTGAATAGTCTAAACCGTCATAAATAATTTGACATTGTTGCCATTTCTCTATTCCATGATGAGGACATTGGACCACAAGCTAATCAGCCAGGTCAGGACAAGATTGGTGGGAGGTATCCGCGCAAAACTGACGGGGCTAATTAAGCCAAGCCAGCCTTCGGGGTTTCGCCCCTCAATCCCTGTCCTTAGACACTGATTTGGTAAGAGTCAAATTCTAACACCTTTCCCCTTAAGATAATCTCCTAATGAGTTCAAGATATCTCTAAGGCCAACTTCTATCAGATTTTTAATTAGACTTAGGTTGTGCATGCTTGGAGATGGTTTGTGGGTTAAGGAAGGGTAATGACTTTCTCACCTTATTTTGATTTGAGTTTTGCCCTTAAAATTGATTGTGCAGAGTGTGCAAGATATAGAAAAGTAACATTCATAAGCAAATATCACCCAAGAATGTTTCTTAAACTATATGCATTGCATACGTACCTTGTCTCCAGCTATCTTCAACAGTAATTGTAAAAGAAACGTAATTAGACAAATACATAGAATGCAAGTCTAAACGTTTTTTAAGCAATTAGCAATCAATCAGATTACTGTTGGATTAAAAACATGAAGTGTGAATATCAGATATAGCAGAAATAATACACAAAAACTTTATTTTTGTAAAGCAATATGTCCTGCAAAAAAGAGCTTTTAGTAGTCCAAAAATTTCATGTTTTTTACGCTGCAATTTCTTAAAATTCTGTTTCCTACTTTCGAAAGTAGTGACACAGAATAGCAAGTCTTCTTCTGCAAGCTTGAGCGCTAAATCTGAATCTTAACGTCTCTGAAAACACGGCAAAAACTTGTTAGAAAACAATTACACTATTCCCTCCCCGGCAATGACACCAAAAATTGATTTTAAGATTGAAAGAGCAATGAGAATTACCGTCTAACTTTGGGCTAACGGGTCATGTCCACGAGGAGGAATGCGATAGAAGCTTTTCAATGAATTGTTAAATTATAAAGAATGGTGTTTGTGTTTTTCTTTCTTTTTTGTTATATTGAAAAAGAGAATGGAGAGAAGGGAAGTGATTTAAAGAAAAATTTAAACTTAGAAAAGGCTTTAGAAAAGGTGATCTTTAAAAACCTTGAAAAGTGTTTTGTTGATTTTAATATAGGAAGAAGATCTGGGCTCACTATCTTACTACTCAACGATGTGTTCTTCTCTTGAAATTCTTAGTGCCTCAACTTGATCATAGGTAAAAACTTAAACTTTAGTTTCAAAAGTCTTAAGCAAAGGAAATAAGATTGTTTGAAAAAGTTTAACTCTTTTTCTTAATAAATCCTCTTGAACTGAATGTTAAATCATCAAGTTTTCTTTCCAGTATGAAACAAAAGCAAGTTTAAGTGATATTTTAAAAGAAATAGAAATTTAGAAATCCAAACCCATCCTCATGTGCCTTCAAGAGCACTTTCAAGAAGAAAGGTTTAGCTTGAGGCACACATATGATTCTGTTGGGTTCTTTACATCAAAAATCATTCAAAACAAGAGGGATCGAAGAGAGGGACGATAGTGAGCCCAGAAGACAAATTTAGCTACTTATGAATGATGTAAAACAAGACATGTAAATAAAATAAAACATACCCGTGAATTGGAAGAAGAAGAGAAAGCTTGATCCTTTATTGATGCCACTTCAATCTTCAGATTACAATCACTCTATTCCTCTCTCTTACAGGTATTTGGACTGAATTACAAATTAGAAATTAGAGATACTCTATACTATAAAACAGAGATACAACTTCTCTATACTATCTAACAAAGAACCTAAACCCTAAAAATAAAGAGAAAAACTTAAACTAATTTTGGTCCCTTTTTCTCTGAAAAATACAATTTTGATAGGCAAAAACTAAACGGGGGAAGGCGTACGAAGATAGGGGAAACAAACGATCCCCCAACCACTTCAACCAAGCCGTGAAAACGCGGCCAAAACGCTCCACCAACCACTTCAACCAAGCCGCAGAAACGCGGCTTTAGCTGCGGAAACGCGGCCATGGTGTGGCCAGGTGGCCACACCTGGTTGGTGGCACTCCCCGGTTTAATAATATGGCTTTATCTCCTACTGGTTTTCCCGTTGCAGCTCTTGGATTTGACGAAACGGCCTTTGATCTTTGACTTTAACCACTTGATTTGGGAAGATTCATTTTAACAGGTTTTCAACCTCTCTGATTTGTCATGATCTGTCCTGATTTTTTGATTTCAAATTAATTCTAAATTAAATCAAAATTTGATGGGTTTTTGGGCTCGTTTCTATACCTTTCCTTTTAGCAATGGGCCTGTATTTTATAAAGAAAAATAAGACTTATTAATAGGATTTGTTAGATAATAAACATGATAATGTGACAATATATATGCAATATGTGTGCCCGATCACTAAGGATTCACAATAGCCGCCCTCTGGATGATAACTCGATTGTAGATTAAATATTTATAAAACATTCGATCCCTGCAAGGTTAGCCAAATAGATCATCAATAAAGATTATGACAAGTTTTAGTCAGATACAATGAGAAAACTGGCTCATTAAACCCATGTAAATACGTTAGGCGAGAGAAATCCAAGGAACGAGACTAGAGTGCTAAACACTGACAAAAATAGCTATGAGCGAAGCCCGGCCTAGGTGGGGTCATTGCATAACATAGCATCTGACGCTAAGCACTAGGGTGCTTCAACACTCTACGAGGCTTGCACTTGGCAGAGCTCACGCAGTGAAGCCAGCGCGTAACACATCGCTAAATGCTAAGCGACGGAGTGCAGCAAAGCCCATGCTTGATTAAGCTCAGTGGTTAGAGCATGACTCTCGCTTGGTGAGGCCAGCGGGATATGTGGCTCATCAAATCTATAAAACTGCTGGCGTTGTGGGTTCGAAGAACATGATCAAGAATTCATACCAACCGTGATGAGTCTTGAATGCTGTCTTCAAGATGTCAATCTTACGGCAAATTAATTCTGAGAATAATCGAGTTCTGTGATGTTGATAGAAGGGATCATGATCATTCTTGGAATAACAAAAATAAAAAATATCTAGCTTTATCTGACTAAAGCCCTGAACTCAGAAATACATTTCATAATAACACCTAGTGCCACAATCTGTCTGATCATATTAGTAATGACTATCCCACTTTCTGTATTAATCTCTGAGATGCGTTAAAACATATAAAATAGAATGCGAAGCTGGAGAATTATATGATATAAGACTATATGATGCACTAGAATTGAAGAATGCCAGAATAGGGAGAGAATGAGCCACATCTATCCTGCTGATACCTGACTAGTCTACCCATATCTTAAGTTGGTATAAAGATAATGAAAACTGAGATAGAGAAAAATGGAAGGGATTCAGGAATGAAACAAAGGATGATCAAAATAGACAACTTTGTACTTGTAGTTGGATTGTACAACTAGGACTCATGTATACCAGTTGCAAATTTCTTTATCATTAATTTGCCAACTGATTGTACTATGGATGTGAGAGCCTAGGCTCTGATACCATCCTATAACACCCTGATTCCATGAGTATGGAGACGTTACTGCGATATATATACAAGATGAAAATACCCTCACAGATATATACTCTAAGTACCAGTATAAGTAAGAATCAGAGTGTGAAAATACGTGATGCATTATACATTCCCATTCCAACATATGAAAATTTCAAAGTTATCACAGGAAGTGACACAATATTACAAGAATATTACATCACCAATGAGCGAAAATGCGAAAATACAAGGAGATATATAACTATGAACAATACTAATAACGCTCATGAGTTGTAAGAGGAAAACTTGAGAGGCGAGCAGGGAGTCTGGAAGAATAGGGCTCCGGAGAGTCAATTGCTGATTCACGACGCTACTGTTGCACAACTCTGATCATTAGGAAGTCCACTATGGTTCAAGCTCCAAGATCTGAACATGTAGATTCAGGGTAGTCAGAAACTCCCCAACGAGTAGTAAGATGACTGCCAAGTGGCATGCAGACAGGAAAATGTGTATCATTAAATCTGAGTCAAAAGCATATATTAAAAACTGTGTCATGAGCACAAACATACAAGAGCAAGTAATGAGGCAACAAGTAAAGTAAATGTGACAAAACGAGTTATATATGCCCAAATTATCGATCTGTGAGATTAGCACATCAAAAGAATAACCAAACAAGAAAAACCTCATTATACTCACATCACTGTATTCTGGTTTCATATAACCCAAATTGTCTCCTAAATTAAAAAAAATCATAAAATCGATAAACCAAGAAACCGAATAAAATTGAATACGAGCAAAACCAATCAGTTTATGGCTTCATGAGACAAGTATGTCGAAAGAATAATCCAAACAAGAAAACCCTCATCTATATACCTTATGCCTCACTTCACCGTAATCTAAGTGTATACAACCTGAATTGCAAAACAGCATGACGAATTATTGATTAGCATATTATTATTACTACTCATCCTACTCATATATCTAGTATGTTCCCTAGCATCCCAATACACGTACATCCATATATGAGTAAGTTGAGGTTGTTATTAGAAACTAACGGGGGTATCGATGAATAATATTTACAGTGGGTCCCGTGTATAGCCGGGACCACAGTCCAGGGTGTTTCATCACTAGTGTACGGAACTGACCGTAAGGCACTAAGTAAGTGGGTCTTATTTATATGCCTATTCAGAAAAGTAACAGGAAGCCAGCACACCCTCGAAACACCTAGAGACCCTCAGGTAAAACCAGAAATTTGGGTTGTACAACATACCTAGTAACATTGTAAACACGAACACATATTGATATCCATTGGTTTCTCCGACTCGATGTAAGTTGCCTTTTTTATTCTTATTATGTAATTATCAGTGTACAAGAATGTGCAGGAATATGTCAGGAGTATTAAGAGTACATGTGTACTGGAATACAAGAGTGTATCAGGATATCGGGTATTATATTCTCTTAATATGATAATCAAGAGTTAGTTATATCATATTAGATGTTAGGTGTCAGGCGATAATAGGCAGGTGTCAGGTGACAGGTGGTAATATACAAGTATCAAGTGATAACATGGTAAGTGTTGGCTTATCAAGTAAAAGCACGTCAAGTGATAACACAATAGATATTAATTGTAGAATAACATGATACAAGAAAACAATACCGATACAAGAGATTAGTACGAGCATCAAAAAATAGTAAAGTTTGGAAACATGTATACAAAAAGGATTTCAAACTCTTCACAATCATCAATAAAAGAATTAATCGAACTATCGAGCAGGCAAGTGAGTAAGCAAGTAAGTGCACATCGAAGCAAAGCTAAATAAGCTGGAGCGAAGATAATGTACAACATTAGATGCAATCACGCTTGGCATGTTACCAATCGCAACACAGTTAAACGCACATGGCGAAACATGCGTATGAATGCCATGTTATCGCTAGTGGTGAAGCCGTGCTCATGGAGTAACTACGTCCGAACGGAGTTAGCGATAAAGTGCTGAACGCTAGGTTCGCCTACCAGATGTAGTGATAGAAAGTCCAGAGGACTTTAATGAACCTCAGAGAGGTTAAATCTGAAGGTTGTAGTAAAACCACAGAGTGGTTAAGCCCGAAGTTAAGCAAATACCTGCAGAAGTATTAGTACCAAAAAGCACAATTATAATATCATCTACGCTATAACAGACAATCATCACACTGATGCAAAAACATCCCATTGGTAGAATTCACATGTCCACAGAAAACAAGAAACCCAAATTAAATATAATATACAAGAACACCCGTCGAAGCAGGGTACACAAATAAAGCGAGAACACTCGCCTAAAATCTTCAAAAACACAATGAATTCATCAAAATTCAAAACTCTGAATTATCAATGCGCCTGCGCGTTCAATATATTAAAATTATTATATTTTTTTAGAGGAGAGGGAATAAGAAATCAAGAGAGAGGGAATGTGAGAGTTGTGTCATGCGAAGGTCACTGATGCGTGTGTTACATCTCGCATCGAAGATGCTCTTGGATGCGAGGATGAGTTCTGCATCTAGCCACGATGTTAGAAGACGCGGACACGTCCAGCAGAGAGAGAAAGATAGTGAGTAGGAGACAGAGAGAGTGAGAGAGTGACAAAGGGAGAGAGATCAGTAAAGAAATAGAAAGAGAACAGAGAATGAGAAAAAAAGACAGAGAAATAAGAGAAAGAGAGAGACAGAGTAGAGAGGTAGAGTGATAGGGGGAGAAAGAGTGTAAGAAAACCAGAATAAGAGAGAGAATAGAGGGAGAGAGATAGGGCATGAGAAAGAAGCGAATAGAAAGTTAGAGGGCGGGGAGTGAGTAAGAGAGTAAAGAAAGAGGCATGAAGCATAGAAAGAGAGGAAAGAGAGAGGGCATGAGAGACAGAGAAAGAAAGAATAAGGGAGATAGTATAAGAATAATACAGAGAACAGAAAGAAAAGAGAAGAAAGAAAGGAAAATAAAGGAGAAAAGAAAAGAAGAAGGAAGGGAAAGGAGGGGAGTTGGGTGGCTGGCCGGCGGCACTGGCCGTCCATAGGTGGCAGCACAGATGACCCAGAGGAGGGCGACGGCTTGGGGCCCAAGGGGAGAGGAAGAGATAGGTGTAAGTCTAGTTGAAGGGGTGAAGTTGAGGGTGGTTGAAGTGGCATTTCAGAAGCCAAGAAATAGCTAGATTGGATGAGTTCACTAGGAAGAAGGAGTGCCTGAGGTGGTGGTGGTCATGGTGGTGCACGTGTTGGTGGAGATGGTGGAGAAGATGATGGAAATGGGTGTAGGTTGGTGATGGTGGAGATAGTATTGTTGGAGAGATGGAGGGAGTTGGAGAGCTTAATGGGGGGGAGAGAGGGAAGAGGTGGTGACCAGAGGGGGCCTACCGCCGATGGGCACGCCGGAGGCAGAGGTGCATTGGGTTAGAGGGGAAAGAGGAAGAAGATGTTGAAGAAGAAAATGAAGAGAGAGAGAGAGAGAGAGAGAGAGAGAGAGAGAGAAATGAGGGAGAATATATAATATATATATATATATGTGTGTGTGTGTGTATGTGAGAAAGCGGTGGATTTAATCAAATGAGACCCGCACCTTAGCAATACCTGAACCGCGTCTGGCTATTTTTAGCCCAGACGCGAGGGTTAGGTCTGCGCCATGTGACATCTGTGTTTTGAGAGAGAAAAAGTAGATGGTATATTTTGGGGGGAATGTATGATGGAGAAAATTTGAGAAAAAGAAAATAAAAAAATAGAGAAATATAATGAGTGGAGGAGAAAAATTGGAAAAAAAGAAAAAAGGAAATATCTGGGATAAAA
Organism: Agave tequilana; assembly: GCA_038442645.1. Classification (NCBI taxonomy): domain Eukaryota; kingdom Viridiplantae; phylum Streptophyta; class Magnoliopsida; order Asparagales; family Asparagaceae; genus Agave; species Agave tequilana. Next base: position 89,828 of record JAVJIF010008246.1, read on the forward strand.
ACTCTGGAAAACACCGAAAACACGAAAAATGCCAAAAAAATAGAGTAACTCAGAAAGTCTCCAAAAATTCTCTAAAATAGAGAATATTATTTTAAAGAACATGGTGAAAGTCATATTATAGAAATTTAATCCCATTTTCAAATTAAAAAAATCCTGGAATCAACCAGCGATACCGGTTGACACCAAATCCGACCGAATTTTGATAAATTCAGAAAAATCTCTAAAAATGCTATAAGATAGAAAATATAATTTTGAGGAACAATGTGAAAGTAGTTTTTAGAAATTTTACTCCATTTTAAATTAAAAAATCGAGAAACGATCGGCGACACTGGTCGACACAAGTTTTGAGATTTTGCAATTAAATTCAGAAAATTTTAAAAAATTATATAAACTCTAAAGTATTAGAAAATAATGTTTAAAACTGAAACTAGTCAAATCTAACAGTCAGAAAGGTCAAATCGAGTAGTATACTGAGATAGAGTCCCCAGTTCATGCTAGGATTGACTCTGAGTCTGAAAATCTGGATCCGATACCAAGCAATAACATAAGTAAACACAAATAAAAATAAATATAGGGAGATAAATAGAAAAATATGATCAAAAAAATCAGAATACGTATCTGAATATGTATTCCGGGAACTGGGTGCTACATCACGCGACTACATTGAGTATGTGCAGCAAATATTTAAACCTCTAGGTTACCCCTAGAGGAGGAGTTGTAGTCTCTTGAGGGTTTTCAGTAAATTACGCGCACAAAATCCATAAAAGAAAAAAATAAAGTGTTAGTATATTGGAAAACACACTTTGACGGAGAGAGAAAATCTTTGAAGAATTCTTATAAAAATTTAAGTGATTTATAAGTTATAGGATTACCAAACTATTCATTCCTAAACTTATTTTCTATACAAAAACTTGATATCAATCAAGGTAAGGATTCCAACTGTATTTTCACTCAGTCTATTATTTTAAATCATAAGCACCTCTGTGATCATGACTATTTGACTTGGAATTCTTTAACTCCAACTCTTATGTCTTGCTAATATGTATATGGTGATGTTTATCCCTTAATTCTATTAGGCTTTTTCACTCACCCATGTAACGAGCCTTTAGCCGGTGACTTCCAAACCAGATGGTTTTAGGGCACCAGGTGAGAAAACACCCCTCAGACATAGAACTCAAGCAAATATGGCTACAAAACTTAGGGTTTTATTGGTGATAAGAACCACTTTTAGGCGTGAATACTTATGCTTTATGAGGCATAACTACCCAAAACACCCCTCAGACATAGAACTCAAGCAAATATGGCTACAAAACTTAGGGTTTTATTGGTGATAAGAACCACTTTTAGGCGTGAATACTTATGCTTTATGAGGCATAACTACCCAGCTTAATCAGAGGATTATATATATATATATATATATATATATATATATATATATATATGTATGTATGTATGTATGTATGTATGTATATTATTTTTATAAAGCACAAGAGTCTTTGTTTTAAATTCAAAGTGTGTTAGTGCATGTATAAAGTGCATATTTCATCAAAGTAAAAATTCAAGACCAAATCATTTTTTCAATTTTCTTCCTAAACCTAGAATTCAAACAAATAATCATATTTCAACTAAGTATTAAGAAATACTAATTATGATTACCCTATTTCTTAAGATTAACTGAATTTTTACAAAAATATGTCAAAATTGTTTTCCAATTCAAAAGGATTTTTTTTAAAGGAAAGAAAAAATTATAATCTAAAATATTGAAAATAAGAAAAGAGAAATTTCTAAAAGAAAAAGGAAAAATCTTTTTTTTTTAATTTATACAAAAAAGAAGAAAACCTATGTTAATAAAACATTCCCCCACACCTATCTCATGCATTGTCCTCAATGTATGCATATGAATGCACATGCATGAACTAGGTAAAAGAGAAATATCACTCATGATAGCGGCACGGTCCAGCCGAACTGCTCGAACCCGCCGGTCGTGAATGACACAGACCCTCTTCTATTCTATCCAGCCTAGAGGTTTGCTCCTCTACCTTGTTTCTTAACCTAATCTGTCCTCTAAAGATATTCTTCATGCCTTTCCAAATGGAAGGCATGAAGTCTTGAGACTCAGTGGGTGGCGATTGACGCCAAAACTCAATTTCGTCTTCCTCTTTCATTTGTCCTCGGAAAAGGATTCGATCGGTACATCCTCATGTAGGACAATTAGTGTCTATATCGATTGGAGATAACTGGTTTATGCTCCTAGATCCTCTCCGATGCCACAAACACTCTATCAAATGATGAAAACTCCTCGTCTGGCAGAAAATCTCTACACAGAAGAGTGACCAGAATGGGTAAATAGTACATAGACCCTCGTGTAAGATGTGAATTTGCAACAATTTATTGCAGTAAGATCGTGCATAGACAGATATTGTTTCTCTGGGTCATAAGGTTGTGTATGATATGAAGGACTGGTATGTTAAATGTAGTAGTGTGTTCTACCCCTTAAATACTGTGTTGGATCCAACATTCAACGTCGTGCACGTTACAGAAGATAGTGCTGATACAGATACCACGGTCCATCTCCGTGCACTGAATACCCACGAGGTCATATAATCAATCAGAGCCATGCCTGTAGCGAGATGTGAGGGAATTGGAAGCTATGTTACTTCCTGAGTCAGATCTATCGTGATAATTAAATCCCCACTATCTAGATGAACCACAAAACAATTTTGGTCGAAGTCAATTATAGCTGGGTCTATGCGCAATTTTTTTACAAAGTCTAGGCACTAGAACACATCTATATCCGTAATATCATGCACCAAACCTTACCATCCTCTTTCCAGAATTCTATCTAGAAATAGATGCCCATAACCATTGAGATCATTTAAAACTCAAGAAAAAAATTTCTCATGGACTATTGAAGGTGCGATAGATCAATCTAGTGCTAAAAATCAATGGTGAAAATAGGTAAAACAAAAGCAAACGCCCCCCCAAAATCGTGGGGTGATAGTTCCAAGATAGACAGCCTCACACAATCTGGAATAGTCTTAGAAAGAGATGGAAGAAGATTAGAGTAGATCGATTGAATGAACTTCTGCACTAGAAGACAGAGGCTCAGATTTGCCAGAGAGTCCACAGTTGTAACAAAACAGGATAAAACACAACGAAGTGGAGAAGTAAGGGCCGGGGAAAATTTTAGGTTGGCGGTGCTTCTTCTCATATCTAGGGTTTAGTTTTCTGTTTGGGGAATGGGAGAAGAGAAGAGGGGATTTTATAGGGTTTGTTTTGGGTAATTACAAGTTTACCCATGTTTTTAGAAAAATTGCAAAATTAACTAAAAATAATTTTATCTACATAATGTATATTTTTACACATATTTTCCCTTTTTATGGTACATACAAGATGAGGATTTAGGAAAAATAGAAAGGGATGGAAAATATCATCTCAGGTGGTAGTTCCGATGGTAGTTTGAATGGTGCAAGAGTTGCTACCCAATTCAATGAATTTGGAGTTTGCAGAAACTCACCTTTGACCTTTATACTGTTAAAAGTTTTATAACCCCCGAATTGAATAGGTTTATGCAAGATCCTATATTGAAAGTTATCCCAGTTAAATGTCCAACTTAGTAAATAATCTCGGAGTTAATTGTCCTACATCTTGGTCCAACAATGGAATGTAATTCGATAAAATGGTTGATTTGGGCTTAGGAATGAAAGGTACATGAACTAATATCATCTCAGAGAGTTGATTTAAATCAAGTTGGGGTTCGAGAGACAGATTTGGTTCAAGAATTGGGTCCAAATCAAAGAATTGATGTTCACATTTTGTTCCCAACAATGGATATGACTGTGTAAAATCGGTGATTCACGTTCAAGATTTACAGGCACGAGAATCAATGTTGACTCAGAAATGTGATTTAAATTAGGAAAAGATACATGAGTCAACATTGATTCAAAAATTGGGACTGAATCACAAAATTGGAGATTAGGGTCACATTCATGTTCAAGTTCAATTTTACTAAAATGATAACTTGCCAATTTGTTAAAGGTTTGGTATTTGTCAAGTTCAAGATGTTGTGATGAAATTGAATCTTAGTTATAATTTTCATAGCACCAAAATTCTTGGGTTTTGTCAATACGGCTTAGAGATATCAAAAATTGTTAATAATTGGTTAAGTAGAGTTTTTTCATTCCTATCATTAATTCTGTGTAACGACTGACTTATTTCTACTTCTGCCTATTAATGGACTGGTTGAAATCATTTTGAGTCTAAATCATGGCTTCTATACTATTCTCCAAGACAATCGATTTTTCATTTTGTTGTGGTGGGACTTGAAAAAGGGAGTATGAATCTCAGTCTGAAAATTGTAAGGGATTTGTGAGTCCATTATTTATTAAAATTATCTTAGGACTCAAGAAAGGCTTCTACATTCCTAGTCAATTCAGATTTTTCTTCAATGGTTGATCTTCATTAGATATGAAGCGGATGTTAAAACGACCGTGGAAAGGGTTGATTGGCAATAGAACTCTGAACAAGTGTGTCCCCACTAACTCAATGAAGAGTGGAGATGATTGTTCCAATCTTGGTCGAGATTATTGATTGAAAGTAAATGCAGTGAGAATTACCGTCCAGCCTTGGGTTAACAGGTCGTGTCCACGAGGAGGAATACGATGAAAGCTTTTCGATGTATTATTTCAAAAGCAAAGAACGATATTGATATTTTTTATATGTTGAAAAGAGAATGGAGAGTCGGGAAGTGATTTAAAGAAAAATTGAGAACTTGGAGAAGGCTTTGGAAGAGATGTTTTTTAGAAAGGCTGGATGAGTAATTGGTTATTTGTTTTAATATATGAAAAAGATCTGGGCTCACTAATCCTTACCCAACTCTAGATTCTTTTCTTGAACGTTTGAGTGCCTCAATGAGATCATAGGCAAAAAAGTTTAACCTTGTATTTAAAAGAGATCAAGTAAAACACATAAGATGGTTTATTTTAAAAATCAAACCTTTATTTTGAAATCTTTTCTTGAGTTGAATATTAAACCATCAAAGCAATGAAGCAAACATGGAATAAAAACAAGTTCTTTTTAATGATAAATTTCAAAATTAAGCTCAAGATCCAATCTCATCCTCATGTGCCTTCAAGAACACTCTCAATAAGCAAGGCTTAGTTTAAGGCATTCATATGATTCAGTTGGGTCTTTTCATTAATACCGATCAAGAATCAATACTAGAGAGGAGAGATTAGTGAGCACAAAAAGAAGAGATTTAGCTACACAGTACTAAAAAAGAAAACATTAAATTGAAATTTAACATACCCGTGAGTTGGTGAAGAAAAGAAGTCCATCGAATCTTTATTGATATCACCTCAACTTTAGATTACAATCACTCCTTCTGTTTCTCACTTTGTTTATGAACTAAACTACAGATTAAGAACTGAGATACAACTTCTCATAAACTATCTAACAATGAACCTAAACCCTAAAAATAAAGAGAAAAATTTAAACTAGTCTTCGGTCTCTCCTTCTCTGTAAAATATAGTATTTATAAGGAAAAATTAAACAGGGGAGAGCGTACGAAGATAGGGGAGCAAACGCTCCCCAACCACTTCAACGAAGCCACAAAAATGCTGCTTTGGCCACGTATTCGCGACCTGAGGGGTGCTGCTCCCTGGTTTCACGATATACTTTTATCTCTTGCTAGATTTACAGTTTTAGGTCCTGAATTTGACAAAACCTCCTTTGATCTTCGACTTTAACTAATTAATTTGTAAATATCTTATTTTAACTACTTGTTCAACTAGTTTTATATTCTCAGATTGGCCTGATTTGTCCTAATCTGCTCTGATCTTTGATTTGAATTAATTCTGAATTAAATCTAAATTTTGATGGGCTTTTGGGCTCGTTTATCTTCCCTCTCCTTTAGTAATGTACCTGCATTTTATAAAGAATCATAAAAGACTAAATACATGATTTGTTAGACAATAATTATGAGAATGTGACATTATATATGCAATATATGTGACCAATCACACCCTCACACTTATCTTTTTGCTCGCCCTCAAGCAAAACATCAAAACTTATCCTAAGAAATTATTGGACCACTTTCGCAGGTCACTTGATTGCACAGAGCATGTACAATAGGCCGTTAAACCACTAGGTAAACTTTAGAGGACAGTTTTGTCTAATGAGGGTTTTCAGTGATAGCACTCACAAAATCCATAAAGAAAGAGAAAAGTGTCAGTTTTTTCGAAAAGTATTTTGAAAAGAAAAAAAATATTTGAAGTATTATTGTAAGAGTTCAAGTAATCTATAAGTTACATGAAAATCAAACTTTTCATTCCTAAACTTAGTCGCTATTCAAAAACATGTCATCAATAAAAATAAGAAGTCAAATTGTATTTCTCATATAATCTATTACTTTGCCCTAAGTCATATGCACCTTCGTGACCATGAAATTTTTACTAAGGGTTCTTTAACTTTAACTCTTATTCATTTTTTATTTTTATTTATTGTGGCATTATTCCTTAATTCCATTAGCTAGCGTTTAGTCGGTGACACCAAACCGGACAGTCTTAGGGCACCAGATGAGAAAACACCACCCCTAAGGACTTAAGCACTCAAGCAAACAAGACCACGAAACTAAAAATTTTTATTTATAAAATGTACCTCTTTTAGGCGTGAATACTTATGCTTTATGAGGCACAAATATCCAGCTTAATCAGAGGATTTATAAATATATTTTTTCTTTTCTCTCTTTTATATATAAGGCATAAGAATTTTTGTTTTTGAACCCTAAGTGTGTAAGTGTATAAAGTGTGCATATTTGATCAAGGTAAAGATCAAGACTAAATTACTTTTCTAAAATTTTTCTCCTAACCCTAGAAATCAAACAACATCTTATTTTGATCAAGTATAAGAAATTCTAATTATGATTCTCCTATGCCTCAAAATTGACTTAATTTCTTACAAAAAATACGTCAAAATACTATTCTTTTTTAAAAAAAGTTTTTTAAAATTTTTTTAAATTTTTTAAACAACGTTAATCATGTTAGAATCCTCCCCCACACCTATCTCATACATTGTCCCCAATGTATGAAAGAAATATATAGATGCATGAAATGAAATATAAAAGAGGTAAAGTTATCGATACACTGTTGAAAAGACGCATAGCCATTTCATTTGCCGGCACTGATTTTAAGAAAGATTTAAGGCGCTGACCATTTACCATAAAGTCATTCTCATTCTTGGTGTCACTGATCTCTACAACACCATGTAGAAATACAGATTTAACAACGAATGGCTCAGTTCATCTTGATTTTAACTTCCCTGAAAAAAGATGAAGCCTAGAATTATAGAGTAAGACCTTTTGTCCAGGGACAAATGTTTTTCTTATGATATGTTTATCATGAAAAATCTTAACTCTATCTTTTGTGATCTTTACATTTTCATAGGCCTTATTTCTTAACTCATCTAATTCAGAAATTTGTAACTTCCGAAGGTCACCAGCCTTATTCAAATCGAAATTAAGTTGCTTGATTATCCATAAGGCCCGGTGTTCTAACTCAACAGGTAGGTGATAAGCCTTCCCAAAGACCAACCTATAAGGAGACATTCCTAAAATCGTCTTGAAAGCGGTCCTATAGGCCCATAGGACATCTACAAGTTTGGTGGACCAATCTTTCCGATTTTGGTTCACAGTCTTCTCCAAAATAAGCTTGATTTGTCTATTTGAGATCTCAACCTGCCCACTAGTTTGAGGATGATAAGGTGTGGACAACTTGTGAGTTATGACATACTTTCACATGAGACCTTCAAAGGATTTATTGCAAAAGTGAGTACCGTTATCACAGATGATAGCACGAGGGCTTCTGAAGCGTAAGAAAATATTCTCTTTCAAAAACTTTAAGACAACTTTATTATTATTAGTTTTACTTGGAATGGCTTCTATCCACTTGGACACATAGTCCACAGCAAGCAATATGTATTGGTTTCCAAATGAATTAGGAAATGAACCCATAAAGCCGATGCCCAAACATTAAAGAGTTCTATTTCTAGAATTAAGTTGAGGAGCATCATATCTTGTTTCAAGATCCTTCCTATCATTTGGTATCTAGGGCATGTCTTGCAAAATTCATAAGCATCTTTGAACAAAGTAGGCCAATAAAACCCACTTTGTAGCACCTTTTCAGCAGTCTTGCGGGGACCAAAGTGTCCACCACATGCAAGTTCATGACAGAAAGATAAAACACTCTTAATTTCTTATCGGGAATGCATCTCCTAATAATTTGGTAAGAACAATACTTAAAAAATATACGGCTCCTCTCAAAAAAAATATCGGACTTGAGATAAGAACCGGTATACATCATTTTTAGACCAATGAGATGGAGTTTGATTTGTGATTAAGTAATTCACTATATCAGCAAACCAAGGTTCCCTAAAGACAACTAAGAGTTTTTCATCAGGAAAGTCATCATTTATAGGCAATTCATTGCATGGAAAGTTTAGAATACGCGAGACATGGTCAGCAACGATATTTTCTACGCTTTTCTTATCTCGAATTTTGAGATCGAATTCTTGAAGGAGGATCCAATGAATGAGTCGGGCCTTGGCATGCTTCTTCATCATGAGGTACCTTAGCGCAGAATGATCGGTGAAAATTGTGATTTTGGACCCTAGTAGGTAGGGACAGAATTTTTCTGAAGCAAACATTATTGCCAAGAATTCCTTCTCGGTTGTAGTATAGTTCATTTGAGCATCGTTGAGAGTCCTACTAGAGTAATAAATCACGTGCTGCTTGTTAACAATGCGCCTATGGCAAAATCAGAAGCGTCGCACATGATTTCGAACAACTTAGACCAATTGGTTTAGATATAATTGTTGCAGAAATAAGCTCTTTCTTAAACTTCTCCAAAGAATTTATACATTCATCATCAAAAGTGAAGGACACATCCTTAACTAATAGATCAGTTAAGGGTCTAGCAATCTTGCTAAAGTCCTTGATAAATCTTCAATAGAAACCGGCGTGTCCTAAGAAGGATCGAATATTTTTCACGCATTTGGGCATGGGGAGCTTAGCAATAACCTCAATCTTGGCTCCATCCACTTTAATTTCTTTCTTAGAGATTTCATGAGCCAAGACAATTCCATGTCTTACCATGAAGTGGTATTTCTCCCAGTTCAGTGTCAAATTTTTCTCAGAACAATGTTAGAGGATAAGTTCTAAATGGTGGAGACATTGAGTGATGAATCTCCGTAGATGGAGAAATCATCCATGAAAATTTCTAAGAATCATTCTACCATATCAGAGAAAAGACTTAACATACAACGTTGAAACATTGCTGGGGTATTGCACAAGCCAAAAGGCATACGATGATAAGTAAATATCCCAAATGGACATGTGAAAGTAGTCGTTTCTTGGACCTCCATAGCAATGGAAATTTGATTATACCCCGAGTAACCGTTCAAGAAATAGTAATACTCATGGCCAGCCAAAAATTCAAGCATTTGATCAATGAAGGGAAGCGGGAAATGGTCCTTACAAGTTGCTGCATTGAGCTTCATATAATCAATACAAATTTGAATTTTCGTGAGAAATCGAGTTTGGACCAACTCTTTATTTTCATTTTTCACTACGATAAAACTAGATTTCTTTGGAGCCGCACGGACAAGATTAAGCCATTGGCTATTAGAAATGGGACAGATTATCCCGTTGTCTAAGAGTTTCATAATTTCAGCATGAACAGCCTCTTGCATTATAGGGTTTAACCTATGCTGTGGGTCTCTTTTCGGTGTCACTTCTTCATTGAGATGTTGTGATGTTGAACTATGGTTGGACTCAATCCCTTTATATCGGTCATAGTCCAACCAATGGCTTCCCTATATTTTCTAAGAATTGCTTTAATATTCTCTTCTTGCCCGTCATTTAAATGGGAGGCAATTATGACAGGAAAGGTCTCTTGTTTGCCTAGATAGACGCACTTAAGATGCGCAGGTAAGGGCTTCAATTCTAAGAAAAGAAAAGGCTCACTAGAAGGAGTCAAATTTATTGGCTCCACATTTAGTGAAATAGGGTTCGAGGCCCAATTCACAGCAGATTCGACAACCTGATCAAGGTTAAAGTCGTCAGACTCTTAACTGGAAGTCACAATCAATTTCTAGTTCTAATTCTTCTCAATTTTATCTTATCAAGTTCTTAATAAGGTTGACTTCAAATGTTTGATCCTCAACATCACGGGGTTGCTTTCCTAGGTTGAAGACAATTATTTCTCCAGTCATGTCTCCAAAGGTTAACCTCAAGGACCCATTCTTACAGTTGATAATAGCATTGGCAGTAGCATGGAATAGGCGCCCTAGGATAACAGGAGTTTAAGCACTAGGATTGGACACAGGTTGTGTCTCAAGAACTATGAAATCAACGGGGTAGATAAACTCCCTGATTTGGATAAGGACATCATTAATTTCTCCCTTGGGAACTTTCACTGAACGGTCAGCCAGTTAGATAATGACTCGAGTTGGACTAAGATCGTCCAACCCGAGTTGTTGATAAATTGAGAAGGGGAGCAAGTTGATACTTGACCCCAAGTCAAGAAGTGCACGACTAATCTCAGCTTATCCTATAGTGCAGGCAATGGTTCTTGTACTTGACAGGGATCAGACCTGAAAGTAGCTCACTAATATTAGTGGATAAGAAGACTTTCTTGGGAATATTAGTCTTTCTCTTCTTGGTACACATGTCCTTAAGAAATTTTGCATAGGATGGGACTTCTTGGATGGCATCACGAAGTGGCACATTTATCTTCACTTGATTGAAGATATCTATTATCTTATCCATGTATGGATTCTGCTTATTGTTTTTCAGCCTACTAGCAAATGGTACTATAGGCCTGACTGGTTGACTTATCCATTTCAGATTTGTCAGATTTGAAAGGATTGGGACTAGATGAGGTGGATGCTTGTTTGTGGTTGTGCTGAATAGAATTTGATGGTGTTGACACTTGATTATCAACTCTTTTTCCTGACCTCAATATATGAACAACATTACATTGATTTAATGATTGATCCTCAGCCAAATGACCTTGTTAAGAATTCCTAGGATTCGTTACTGGCTGACTGGGTATGGTACTCTTTTGCCTCTAATTCTATGGATTGGCTAATTGGCCCATTTGAACCTCCAACCTTTATATTATTTGCAAGAGAGAATCTTGGTTCTTTGTATACCTTTCCATATTTCTCTCAAAATTAGTCATTCTCCTTTCAAGTTGAGGATTCTGGAAGGAAGATTGCAGAGCTTGGTTGGAAAAGTTTTGTTAATAATTTGAAAATTTGAGCGGATCGTTCGAAGAATTGTGATGGTAATTTGAAAAGTTAGGTTAATGATTGAAAGAATTATTAGAATGATGGAAGCGGTTTGAGTGGTTTGATCGTTAATATTCATTGTTGTTTTGGCTTCTAAGAAATTCGGGTGATTTCTCCGGCCAAGATTGTACATTGGTGCATAAGGATTATTGTTGGGCCTTGAAAAGGCCGCATTCATTGGTTTTGAAAATTGTTGTTGAGCTTGAAACACTGGGCACTTCTCAAATCATGATTCATGGCTTGACAGTAAGTATAACCCGGAGTTGAAAATTGGTTTAGGCTGATTTGGTTGACTGGACTTGGTTCCTTAATTTCTAAAGCTTCCAGTTTATCGCTAGGTTTACTGTTCTAGCATCGGGAGCTGTGGATGATTCAATTGAATGGAGCCTCCTTTTGAAGAGATGGAGTTTGAATTTCTGGAGTTTTCATTAGTTGGTTCCCATTGGATGGTCTTTTCAGTTAGGTTCTCATATAAATCCCATCCTTCATTCTTATCCTTATGCAAGAATCTCCCTTGGCACATGGTTTTTAAGAGGGTCTTGGTTGAGTAGTCTAAACCGTTATAAAGAATTTGACATTATCGCCATTTCTCTATTCCATGATGAGGACATTGGACAAGGAGGTCTTTGAAGCATTCAAAGTACCTCCAAAACGGCTCATTAGGTTCTTACTTGAACTGCATGATGTTCTTCCTATTGAGAGTGGTCTTATGAATTGGATAGAATTTCTTCAATAAGACCTTAATAAAACCTTCCCATGAAGTGACAGAGCTAGCCGCTAAGCTGTAAAGCCATTTCTTTGTTAAGTCCTTAAGAGAAAATGGGACAAATCTCAACCTAATAGCATCATCTATAATGTGCGATATTTTCATCATTAAGCATACTTTCTCGAATTCTCTTATGAAGAAATAAGCATCTTCAGACTCTAAGTCATGAAACTTAGGGAGTCTGTTGATGAACTGAGGCTTGAGCTCAAAGTTGTGTTCACCAACCGATGAAAGTTGGATGCAAGATGGAAGTGAGGTTCTAATGGGATAGAACCTATCCTGTAAAGATGTCGGTTGAGCTATAACCGGATCTGGTCTTGGTTCAAGCTTGGGTGGTGATGAGTTTCTAGTTAACCTAGATGAATTTGGGTCTCTCGATGACACTTGCATACACAAACACTACCACAAATAAGTTCACTAATAGTCAACAAGAAAAAGCAACCAATCCTATTCTAAGGTAACCTGGACCTAGATAACTCCTAACTGGTTGATTGTCCATAGGAGGTTTAATGCAGATTTTGATTACAAGCTAATCACCCAGGTCAGGGCAAGATTGGTGGGAGGTATCCGCACAAAAGTGACTGGCCTAATTAAGCCAAACCACCAGCCTTCAGGGTTTCGCCCCTCAATCCCTGTCCTTAGACACTGATTTGGCTGGAGTCAAATTCTAACACCTTCCCCCTTAGGATAATCTCCTAGTAAGTTCGAGATGTCCCTAAGGCCAACGTCTATTAGATTTTAAGTTAAGCTTAGGTTGTGCGTACTTGGAGATGGTTTATGGGCTAAGGAAATATAATGACTTCCCTACCTTATCTTATTTTGGGTTTTGCCCTTAAGATTGATTATGCAAAGTGTGCAGGATATAGAAAAGTAACATTCAACAAGTAAATAATCACTTAAGAATATTTTCTAAACTATATGCTATGCATGCGTACCTTATCTCCAGCTTTCTTTAACAGTAATTGTAAAAGAAATGTAATTAGACAAATGCCTAGAATGCAAGTCTAAATGTTTTTTTAAACAATTGAAAATCATTCAAATTACTGTTGGATTAAAAATAGGGTATGTGAATATCAGATATAGCAGAAATAACACACAAAAAACTATACTTTTGCAAATTAATATGTCCTGCAAAAAAGAGTTTTTAGTAGTCAAAAAAATTTTCAAGCTTTTGCGCTGCGATTTCTTGGAATTCTATTTCTTACTTTTTAGAGTAGGAGCCCAGAATAGCAAGTCTTCTCCTGCAATACTTGAGTGCTAAATCTGATTTCTTGATGGCCCTGAAATAAGACAACAAACTTGTTAAAAAATAATTACAGTGTTCCCTCCCCGATAACGGCACTAAAAATTGATTGAAAATAAAGGCAGTGAGAATTACTGTCTAGCCTTAGGCTAATGGGTCATGTCCATGAGGAAGAATGCAATGAAAGCTTTTTGAGGTATTGTTTCAAAAGCAAAGAATTGTGTTAGTATTTTTTTTTTTATGTTGAAAAGAGAATGGAGAGTAGGGAAGTGATTTAAAGAAAAATTGAAAACTTGAAGAAGGCTTTGGAAAAGATGATTTTTAGAAAGGTTTAAAGAGTGATTAGTTATTTGTTTTAATATATGAAAACGATCTGGGTTCACTAATTCTTACCCAACTCTATATTCTTTTCTTGAAAGTTTTAGTGCCTCAATGAGATCATAGGCAAAAAAGTTTAGCCTTGTATTTAAAAGAGATCAAGTAAAACACAAAAGATGGTTTATTTTTAAAAATCGAACTTTAGTTTTGAAATCTTTCATTGAGTTGAATGTTAAACCATCAAAGCAATGAAGCAAGCATGGAATAAAAACAAGTTTTTTTTAATGATAAAATTGAAGATAAAGTTTAAAATTCAATCCTATCCTCATGTGCCTTCAAGAACACTCGCAATAAGAAAACAAGTTTCATTTTCTTTTTTTTGATTTACTTAAACAATTTAACCTTTTCTTCTTTGTTTTTGTGTGCAAAGGCTGAATTCAGGAATCGAAGAGTTACAATTAACATATTGCTACTCTGTGCCTTTGCCCAAGAAGATAGAGCATCGGAACCGACAATTATGCTCATGGCCAGCCAAAAAATTCAAGAAATAGTAATACTCATGGCCAGCCAAAAATTCAAGCATTTGATCAATGAAGGGAAGCGGGAAATGGTCCTTACAAGTTGCTGCATTGAGCTTCCTATAGTCAATACAAATTTGAATTTTCGTGAGAAATCGAGTTTGGACCAACTCTTTATTCTCATTTTTCACTACGATAAAACTAGATTTCTTTGGAGCCGCACGGACAAGATTAAGCCATTGGCTATTAGAAATGGGACAGATTATCCCGTTGTCTAAGAGTTTCATAATTTCAGCATGAACAGCCTCTTGCATTATAGGATTTAACCTATGCTGTGGGTCTCTTTTCGGTGTCACTTCTTCATTGAGATGTTGTGATGTTGAACTATGGTTGGACTCAATCCCTTTATATCGGTCATAGTCCAACCAATGGCTTCCCTATATTTTCTAAGAATTGCTTTAATATTCTCTTCTTGCCCGTCATTTAAATGGGAGGCAATTATGACCGGAAAGGTCTCTTGTTCGCCTAGATAGACGCACTTGAGATGCACAGGTAAGGGCTTCAATTCTAAGAAAAGAAAAGGCTCACTAGGAGTCAAATTTATTAGCTTCACATTTAGTGAAATAGGGTTCGAGGCCCAATTCACAGCAGATTCGACAACCTGATCAAGGTTAAAGTCGTCAGACTCTTAACTCGAAGTCACAATCAATTTCTCGTTCTAATTCTTCTCTATTTTCACTTATCAAGTTCTTAATAAGGTTGACTTCAAATGTTTGATCCTCAACATCACGGGGTTGCTTTCCTAGGTTGAAGACAATAATTTCTCCAGTCATGTCTCCAAAGGTTAACCTCAAGGACCCATTCTTACAGTTGATAATAGCATTGGCAGTAGCATGGAATAGGCGCCCTAGGATAACTTGAGTTTAAGCACTAGGATTGGACACAGGTTGTGTCTCAAGAACTATGAAATCAACGGGGTAGATAAACTCCCTGATCTGGATAAGAACACCATTAATTTCTCCCTTGGGAACTTTCACTGAACGGTCAGCCAGTTAGATAATGACTCGATTTGGACTAAGATCGTCCAACCCGAGTTGTTGATAAATTGAGAAGGGGAGCAAGTTGATACTTGACCCCAAGTCAAGAAGTGCACGACTAATCTCAGCTTATCCTATAGTGCAGGCAATGGTTCTTGTACTTAACAGGGATCAGACCCGAAAGTAGCTCACTAATATTAGTGGCTAAGAAGACTTTCTTGGGAATATTAGTCTTTCTCTTCTTGGTACACATGTCCTTAAGAAATTTTGCATAGGATGGGACTTCTTGGATGGCATCACGAAGTGGCACATTTATCTTCACTTGATTGAAGATTTCTATTATCTTATCCATGTGTGAATTTTGCTTATTATTTTTCAGCCTACTAGCAAATGGTACTATAGGCCTGACTGGTTGACTTATCCATTTTAGATTTGTCAGATTTGGAAGGATTGGGACTAGATGAGGTGGATGCTTGTTTGTGGTTGTGCTGAATAGAATTTGATGGTGTTGACACTTGATTATCAACTCTTTTTCCTGACCTCAATATATGAACAACATTACATTGATTTAATGATTGATCCTCAGCCAAATGACCTTGTTAATAATTCCTAGGATTCGTTACTGGCTGACTTGGTAAGGTACTCTTTTGCCTCTAATTCTGTGGATTGGGTAATTGGCCCATTTGAACCTCCAACCTTTATATTATTTGCAAGAAAGAATCTTGGTTCTTTGTATACCTTTCCATATTTCTCTCAAAATCAGTCATTGTCCTTTCAAGTTGAGGATTCTGGAAGGAAGAATGCAGAGCTTGGTTGGAAAAGTTTTGTTAATAATTTGAAAAATTGAGCGGATCGTTCGAAGAATTGTGATGATAATTTGAAAAGTTAGGTTAATGATTTAAAGAATTATTAGAATGATGGAAGCGGTTTGAGTGGTTTGATCGTTAATATTCATTGTTGTTTTGGCTTCTGAGAAATTTGGGTGATTTCTCCGGCCAAGATTGTACATTGGTGCATAAGGATTATTGTTGGGCCTTGAAAAGGCCGCATTCATTGGTTTTGAAAATTGTTGTTGAGCTTGAAACACTGGGCACTTCTCAAATCATGATTCATGGCTTGACAGTAAGTACAACCTGGAGTTGAAAATTGGTTTAGGCTGACTTGGTTGACTGGACTTGGTTCCTTAGTTTCTAAAGCTTCCAGTTTATCGCTAGGTTTACTGTTCTAGCCTCGGGAGCTGTGGATGATTCAATTGAATGGAACCTCCTTTTGAAGAGATGGAGTTTGAATTTCTAGAGTTTTCATTAGTTGGTTCCCATTGGATGGTCTTTTCAGTTAGGTTCTCATATAAATCCCATCCTTCATTCTTATCCTTATGCAAGAATCTCCCTTGGCACATGGTTTTTAAGAGGGTCTTGGTTGAGTAGTCTAAACCGTTATAAAGAATTTGGCATTATCGCCATTTCTCTATTCCATGATGAGGACATTGGACAAGGAGGTCTTTAAAGCATTCAAAGTACCTCCAAAATGGTTCATTAGGTTCTTGCTTGAACTGCATGATGTTCTTCCTAATGAGAGTGGTCTTATGAATTGGATAGAATTTCTTCAATAAGACCTTGATAAAACCATCCCATGAAGTGACAGAGCTAGCCGCTAAGCTGTAAAGCCATTTCTTGGTTAAGTCCTTAAGAGAAAATGGGACAAATCTCAACCTAATAGCATCATCTATAATGTGCGAGATTTTCATCATTAAGCATACTTTCTCGAATTCTCTTATGAAGAAATAAGCATCTTCAGACTCTAAGTTATGAAACTTAGGGAGTCTGTTGATGAACTGAGGCTTGAGCTCAAAGTTGTGTTCACCAACCGATGAGAGTTGGATGCAAGATGGAAGTGTGGTTCTAATGAGATAGAACCTATCCTGTAAAGTTGTCGGTTGAGCAATAACCGGATCTGGTATTGGTTCAAGCTTGGGTGGTGATGAGTTTCTAGTTAACCTAGATGAATTTGGGTCTCTCGACGACACTTGCATACACAAACACTACCACAAATAAGTTCACTAATAGTCAACAAGAAAAAGCAACCAATCCTATTCTAAGGTAACCTAGACCTAGACAACTCCTAACTGGTTGATTGTCCATAGGAGGTTTAATGCAGATTTTGATTACAAGCTAATCACCCAGGTCAGGGCAAGATTGGTGGGAGGTATCCGCACAAAAGTGACTGGCCTAATTAAGCCAACCCACCAGCCTTCAGGGTTTCGCCCCTTAATCCCTGTCCTTAGACACTGATTTGGCTGGAGTCAAATTCTAATACCTTCCCCCTTAGGATAATCTCCTAGTGAGTTTGATATATCCCTAAGGCCAACGTCTATTAGATTTTAAGTTAAGCTTAGGTTGTGCGTACTTGGAGATGGTTTATGGGCTAAGGAAATATAATGACTTCCCTACCTTATCTTGTTTTGGGTTTTGCCCTTAAGATTGATTATGCAAAGTGTGCAGGATATAGAAAAGTAACATTCAACAAGTAAATAATCACTTAAGAATATTTTCTAAACTATATGCTATGCATGCGTACCTTATCTCCAGCTTTCTTCAACAGTAATTGTAAAAGAAATGTAATTAGACAAATGCCTAGAATGTAAGTCTAAATGT
The DNA here is from genome assembly GCA_038442645.1 of Agave tequilana. Taxonomy (NCBI): domain Eukaryota; kingdom Viridiplantae; phylum Streptophyta; class Magnoliopsida; order Asparagales; family Asparagaceae; genus Agave; species Agave tequilana. The sequence continues at coordinate 107,710 of JAVJIF010008246.1, forward strand.
TTTTTTAAACAATTGAAAATCATTCAAATTGCTATTGGATTAAAAATAGGGTATGTGAATATCAGATATAGCAGAAATAACACACAAAAAACTATACTTTTGCAAATTAATATGTCCTGCAAAAAAGAGATTTTAGTAGTAAAAAAAATTTTCAAGCTTTTGCGCTGCGATTTCTTAGAATTCTATTTCCTATTTTTTAGAGTAGGAGCCCAGAATAGCAAGTCTTCTCCTACAATACTTGAGTGCTAAATCTGATTTCTTGATGGCCCTGAAATAAGACAACAAACTTGTTAAAAAATAATTACAGTGTTCCCTCCCCGATAACGACACTAAAAATAGATTGAAAATAAAGGCAGTGAGAATTACTGTCTAGCCTTGGGCTAATGGGTCATGTCCACGAGGAAGAATGCAATGAAAGCTTTTTGAGGTATTGTTTCAAAAGCAAAGAATGGTGTTAGTTTTTTTTTTGTTGAAAAGAGAATGGAGAGTTGGGAAGTGATTTAAAGAAAAATTGAAAACTTGGAGAAGGCTTTGGAAAAGATGATTTTTAGAAAGGTTTAAAGAGTGATTAGTTATTTGTTTTAATATATGAAAACGATCTGGGTTCACTAATTCTTACCCAACTCTAGATTCTTTTCTTGAAAGTTTTAGTGCCTCAATGAGATCATAGGCAAAAAAGTTTAGCCTTGTATTTAAAAGAGATCAAGTAAAACACAAAAAATGATTTATTTTAAAAATCGAACTTTAGTTTTGAAATCTTTCATTGAGTTGAATGTTAAACCATCAAAGCAATGAAGCAAGCATGGAATAAAAACAAGTTTTTTTAATGATAAAATTGAAGATAAAGTTCAAAATTCAATCCTATCCTCATGTGCCTTCAAGAACACTCGCAATAAGCAAGGCTTAGTTTAAGGCATTCATATGATTCAGTTGGGTCTTTTCATTAATAGCGATCAAGAATAAATACTAGAGAGGAAAGATTAGTGGACCCAGAAAGAAGAGATTTAGCTACTAATTACTAAAAAAACATTAAATTAAAATTCAACATAACTGTGAGTTGGAGAAGAAAAGAAGTCTGTCGAATCTTTATTGATGTCACTGCAACTTCAGATTACAATCACTCTCTCTCTCTCTTACTTTGTTTCTATACTGAAATATAGATTAATAACTGAGAAATAACTTCTCATCAACTATCTAACAATGAACCTAAATCCTAAAAATAAAGAGAAAAACATAAACATAAACTAGTCTTTAGTCCCTCCTTCTTTGTAAAATGCAGTATTTTTAGGGAAAAACTAGACGGGGGAGAGCGTACGAAGATAGGGGGAGCAAACGCTCCCCCAACCACTTCAACAAAGCCACGAAAATATGACTTTGGCCGCTTTTCGCGGCGTGGCCACACCAAGGGGATGCTGCTCCCTAGTTTCGCGATATACTTTTATCACTTGCTGGATTTGCAGTTTTAGGTCCTGGATTTGACGAAACCTTCTTTGATCTTCCGCTTTAACCAATTAATTTGTAAAGATCTTATTTTAACTGCTTGTTTAACTGGTTTTATCTTCTCTGATTTGCCCAGATTTATCCTAATCTATCCTGATTTTGATTTGAATTAATTCTGAATTAAATCAGAATTTTGATGGGCTTTTGGGCTCGTTTTTCTTCCATCTCCTTTAGTAATAGGCCTGCATTTTATAAAGAAGAATATAAGACTAAATACATGATTTATTAGACAATATGGGAATGTGACATTATATATGCAATATATGTGACCAATCAATTATATTGAGTCACATAAAACAAATCCAGCATATTTGTTTGTCCATATTATTCAATATTGGGTTGTAGATATCAAGTCAAAAGAGGTCGGGGTGAAAAATGGATTCATATTACCATAGAAAGAATTAGGGTTATAATCCATTTCTTATAAAATAACAAAAATAAACAAAAACAAATAAACAAACAAATAAAAAAAGAAAGAAAAATCAAGCCTATGTTATGGTAGACCTTAGAACTAAATGACTTCTAACTGGTTTACTGTTCAGAAGAGGGTTATTCCATAATATAATCACAGATTAATCAGCCAGGGAGGGTAAAACTCAGTGGGAGGTATCCGTGTAGAGCAACGGGCCTTAATTATGTCAAACTAACTGACTTCTAACTGGTCTTTAAGGATCTTGCCTCTTAATCCCCAACATTAGACACCGATTTGGCTAGAGTCAAACTCTAATAATTTCCTTTCAAGATTAATCTCCTAATGAGTCCGAGATGTCCCTAGGGCTAATGTCTAGTCAATTTTTAGTTAGGCTTAAGTTAGTGAGTGCAGTAAAAATGTTTTTTAGGCTAAAGAAAGGTAATGATTCTCTCACCTTATCTTGTCTATCAGACTAGTCCTTAAATTATTTTTGTGCAACATGTACAAGTATTCAACAAAAATAATAATCAAGCAATATAAATCACTCAAAAGTGTTGCCTATGCTAAATGCATTCCAGTAATCTTCAACAATAATCGAAAAGTAAACAAATTAAACAAATGCCCTAAGATACAAAGTGTAACCATTTTTTAACATTTACAAGAAACAGGTTACTGCTAAGTTAAAATAGTGTGCAGAATTATTTAACAAGAAAAACTAACAATAGCAAAATCTGGATTTTTGCAATTCAACACCCCTGTAAGAAAGCAGAGGGGGGTAATTCACTCACTTTGCTGCAGAAACATGGCTTTGGCCGCGTTTGCGTGGCAAAAGTGAGACCCCTTGTGCCTTGCTTTCTAGAGCAGAGTTACAGGGATGCAATTTATGTTCTGTAGCAATAATTTTCCTAATACTACCTCTGCACATAGAAACAAAGAAGAAACAATCAACCTATTAGCAAAACAAAACAAAATACCATTCCCTCCCTTGTAACGATGCCAAAATTTGATCGGAAAAAAATCAAGACAGAAAACAACATTTTTGAAATACTGGTGCTTTGGCTTCCTCGATACTACCGCTATAGCAAGTGGCTAAGCGGGTCGTGATCCAAAGGAGGGATGCGATCAAAGCATTTCTGTATCATTTACTAAACCGGTTAAAAACTTATTCTTTGTTTTGAAAAAAAAAGAAGAAAGGAAAACAAAGTGAGAAGAAAGAGTAGGAGAAGAAGAAATAAAAGAGGAAAACATAGTGATTCTTGGAGTTGGTTTAAAAGAAATTAAAAGAAAAAAAAAACATCATAGCTAAATCCTTCTAAGTGCTCCTACTAGCATAATTACCTCTTTGGATGAATGCCTCACAATGGATCCTTGGCGACAACTGACCTTGATTCGAAGGTGTTCATCGCATGGCCCATAAGATCTGATTTGAATCCTTTCTACATTACATCATCAAGACTAGAATAGAAAGAATGAAATGATATAAAATTTAGGAGTTTAAAAACCGTCATCATGAGGTATCAGTGGCTCTTGGAAGAGCAAACCTTAATCGATGCTACTAGATTCATGTGGATTAGAAATCAAACAACAAGAAGCAGACTAGAGGGTTAATAAAAGTTAGTCATGAAGAAAAACTAAAAAAAGAATAACAAAAATAAAATTGATTAAACTGAGAAACGACGAGGAAAAGAAAAAGATTACATCAATTGTCACTCTTAATACAACTTTCTCTCTTTTTCTCATGAATCTTTCTCTAATCTGAGCTATAAAGAAAACAAAAAGTTAAATAAAAGAAAAAAGAAAAGAAAATCCTAAACTAAACCTCGAATGAAACCTAGCTTCTGCTTTCCACTACCTGACTTCTGCCTTTGGTGTGGTATTTATAGGAGAAAATCAGTTCCCATAACGCGTGGAAGATGTGGGAGAATACACTGACCTAACATCCAGAGGATTGTCGTATTTTCGTGGCTTTTGTCGCGGATCCACGATAATCTCTTTGCCGTTGGGGCAGCAATTTGTGCACAATCTTCTCCTCTTCCCATTATCCAATATTTTCTAATAGGTTTGCTTTAAGGTCTTGGGATCTTCAGAATATCGATATCAATCCTAAGTTGTGAATTGTATTGTCCTAAAATCTGAATTAATTGAGCCTTTTGGTCTCATTTCTTCTCCTTCTCTATTAGTAAAAACCTCTACACATTAAACACAAAGAAGACTAAATAGCAGAGTTTATTATAAAATAAATATAGGAATGTGAAAGAAAATATGCAGAATATGTGAACAATTAGTTCTCTATTTATAATTGTGATTGTCTTTAGATAAGGTTATAGAATTCTCATATATCTGAATATCTATCTTGTGTTACAGTATTCTCATCAAGCTGTACATCTTTGCTAACTTCTTATCTTTGTAGTGGTTAGCAAAAAATGTCTTCATTTGAATTTAATGGGCACAAATTCGTCTTTATCTAGTGGCCTTCATCCAGCTGCTATGCGTTTGAACCTTTCTCGAGTCGTAACTGCCGGGTTCAGATGAAGATTTGAATTAGAGATAGGAATGTTTATAACTGACTCTACCTCTATCCCATAACTGCTTGAACTGCTTAGAGTTAGGATGGGATTGGAACTCCTCTTGAGATTCTGGAAGCAGCCACATGTCGCGTGAACGCCCTAGGCTGAATGGATACGTGTCATGATCTCAAGGAGGTTAGGAATTAACCACTACAGATGCCCCTTCTGCTTTTTTCACTTGAATAGGAGGTCGAAAACACACACCCGAGGGCATGTGATCCCAGAGACTCCAAGGAAGAAGGAGGGGAGCGAATCCTTTGGGCCTTGACTCGGTGGTGTCGCTTCAGTTTTCGGTATTCGGGATGTTGACATCGCTTCAGTTTTTGGTAGTTTATGGTATGTGTCTATGGGCTGGTGAAGCTTTAAATGCACATACCATCCACTGCTGCATGTGTTAGGTAACTGTTGCTTTTTAAAAAGTGTGTGAAAGTTTGGATCCGATCCTTAATGCACACGTAGGTTTAGATTAAGTAGGGGAGTGTGTATGCGAGAGATTTGAATGTTTAAAAGAGCTTCCCTCAAATCCTAAGGGTTCTCTCTAAGCTTCTGCAATTTCAATTTCTCATCATATCTGTTGCTGTGACTTTTTGTCCCAAAATCTTCATCATTCAAATTTTCTTTAGCAATGATGAAGAGAGGACAGTCCGATGCCTTCGATGGTTCAAGCAAAAGCAAGGCAACGACGGAGGAGAAAGGGAAGAGGTCACGGTTTAGAACCAGGGTTGGCATGAATTTTGACCCATGGACCACCAAGCTACATACCTTGAAGGAGGTGAGAGGGTACTGGCCAAGTATGGCATTCATCTCCCCTGGGATCGAAGTTGAACTTTTCCCTAAGGGCATTGATTTCACCTTATCTCCACCCAATGGCGGTGTCTACATGCACTCCCAGGTTCTGGCATTGGGGTTGAAGCTGCCGCTGATGCCGTTCCTTCGCGATGTTCTTAGGCACTTCTGGATCACCCCCTTGTAGCTGTTTGGTGGCACACTGTGTTGGGATTCGAAGCCATTTGCACCTTGAGCGCCCCTGATGCTTGTTAGCGCGAGATCTTTTGCGCTGCCTATGCGCTGAGGAAGACCCCTCAAGGCATCCACTTCTTCATAGTCCAAAGTGGGTGAGAGAAGCTCATAGTGAACATGGTGGACAGTGACCACGGTATGCGGGATGCTATGATCCGGGTGTCTCACCCTTGGGAGGCCAAGTCAAAAGATAAGTGATTGTCAAAAAACATAGAGAGGTTAAATTTAGAAGGATGTTATCTGAATGTCAGTCGAGTCTCGGCCTTTCGCAATTTATTCACAAAAGTAAGGGCTATGCCGGTCGAATCCATAGAGAGGAATGTGATAGAAACTTTTTTGTATCTTCTTAAACACTAAGTAGGTTAATAGTTTTTCTTTAAAAAAGAAAAAAAATTCTATGTTAAGTGTTAAAGATAGAAATAAGATTAAGACATGATTTGGTTTAGAGATTAGGGTTTTGAAAAGAATTAAAGAACATGGCTTACTAATCATCTACCACTACTAACATACTAGCCTATGCTAAAATATTCTTTACTTTGAATCATAAAAATTATATCAAAGAATTACATTCAATTCAAGTAAGACACATAAGATAACAACTAAACCCTATTTGAAATAATCACTAATCAAGACCTAATATTAGACTATCAAAGCTTTCAAAGCATAGAATAAGAAGAATAATCAAGACTCAATATTAAACTATCAAGGCTATAAGAAAAACCATTGAAAAATATTAACAAATAAGAGTTTAATTAATCATCATCATGTGTCTTCAAGAACTTCTACTAATCCTAGGGTTAAGCATGCATGATTCAATCTGTCTATTCTAACATAAAATTAGAAGTAGCGGCGAAGATATTAGCAAACTATAAACTAACTTAGCTATGCATGGCAGAAATTAAAGAAAGCATGATATAGAGAAAAAAATGCGTGAAATAAAAGAGAAAGCAAGTAAATAACAAAGAAGAGAAAAAGAATAGAAATACCTTTATTGAAGCTATCACCGTCAATTACAAGAACTCATTCTCTTTAAAAATCAACTTGAAATAAACTAAATCCTAAAATTACAAAAGAAATTCAAATAAGAAACTAAAAGAAAACCTAAGATATGATCTCAAGAGTAGATTTGAGATACCCTCTGCTGTGCGTTATAGGAAAAATAGGAAGTAGAGTCCCAATCGAACACTTGCACCCAACTGCCACTGGGGAATTCACCAGAAAGCCACAAAAACGCGGCTTTTGTCATGTATTCGCGGCAAAAACAGGGTGTCTGGGTACACATTTTGTTACGTGGTTTTCTTCATCCGTCCATCCATAGATATATCCTAAGAGACTTTTATTTGAATTCGAGAGTTCAAAATATCCTTCTTTCTAGATAACTTGGGAGCAAGTTATCCCCTAATCTGAATTTAAACTTAAATTCTCCTCCTTATCTTCAATTAGGATAGCTTTATCCCATCCATCTTCTAGAAGTGTATCTTCTGATTTTGAATTTGAATTGTGAAGATGATGGTTTATCCTTTCTTCCTCTTGATTTCAAATTAATTTAAATTGAATTTCAAATTTAGATAGAATTAGAGATAAAATAGAAGCTTCTTTTGTCTTTATCTCCTATTTAGGTACCTACACACCATAATAAAATTAGGGTTAAATAGAAAAGTTAAATAAGGAATAATCAAGGTTAAATGTGTAAATGTGATAATAATAATGTAAAGTTGAGATGCAATCAATGAGCCCAGAGCCATCCCGACTACCTAGAACCCTGGCCCGGTTGCTCAGAGGGAGCGACGCTCTCTGCCGAGTTGAGTCAAAGCTGCGGAGGCTGGCGGCCATAGACTGACCATAGGAACTTGAGTTAGCTGCTTGACCCAAACATGCCTTTAGTGCCCCACGTTATACCGAGGGCATCCGCTCCGAGCAAGGCTTGATCGATAGTCGAGTTCGAGAGATCAAGGATCTCGGGCGCGTGGTCACTGTGAATAGGTAGAGGCCCCCCGAACAGTCCTTACACCTCAAGCTTACAGAGAGGTAAGCTCTGAATACTGTAGAGTATTTCTCTCTTCATGTGGTTTCATTGATACTTGTTTCTTGAAGAAGTGGACCCGGATCAGTTTTGATTAACCCCACAAGGAGGAAATGTAGGGTCTGTTGGCGACTGCACCCTCCTGCCCCGTCATGGATGTTGGGCAGTCCCACAAGGCAATGGACGCTCGGGTCGGGCTCCCTGACCTAATAGGTTTTGGGGCTCGAGAGGACTCCTCAGCTGCCGAGGCTTCCAAGGAGGTGCTGGAAACACTTTCTGAGTGGGTCAATATGAAGGTGGAAATCCCAGAGGTGAGTGCCCTAACCTCTGGCTTGTTCTCCAAGGAGGTTGCTATAACAGTGGAGGCTCTGTCGATCCTAGCCATTTCCAAGGTTGGGGGGCGGGAGTCGCTAATGCTCAAGTAATAGAAGACAATGTGAGGGTCACTGCTGTTAGTCCTCCGGAGACTTCTGCTCAGTCTCTGGTGCTGACCTCGGGGCAACTTGCCTCGAGCCTCCTATTAGGGTTATATATCCGAAAGGGAGATGAGAAAGCCGCTCTAGGGTATGGTGATTTCCTTATAGGGATGGAGGAGCTCAAGGCACTTCCCTTGAGGATTAGTGGTTGCGCCTGAAGAATGACATCTTCAGGGTAAGCTTTATAGCGATTCTTCTTTAATGATTTTTGTTTGATGTCTAACTTTACCCCGCTTTAATATCATAATGTCATGTTCATCTCTAAGCTGTTGGATGCTCACTGAGACACCCTGAAGGAGAAGGAGGGCAAGATCCCTAGGCTACTCTAGAGGATGGAGAAGCTCACTGCTAAGGGGAAGGAGGTAGTCGCCAAGGTCGGTTGACTCCAAGCTGACATGGACCGTGAGGCGGCTATCCAATGAAGCCAGGAGATGGAGCTAGAGCGGCTTTAGGGAGAGTCGAGAGAGAGGGAGGCTTTGCAGAAGCAGTTGTTCAATGCTCGAGGTAACTTGGAAAAGAGGGGTTTAGAGTTGCAAAAGAAGGACTCTGAGCTGCAGTTGACACGTGAGAGATGGAGAAGGCACGCCAACGCGCTGAAGTGGTGGGGGTTGTGGTAGAGTTTAGGAAGGTTTCTGATTGTACACATATTTTGCATTCTTTTCATTACACTCCTACATTTATCGTGTAATAAATCTGCTAATTTCTGTCTTAAATGTCTATTTTGTAGAAGATAATAATAAAGAGAAAGAGGATTAAACCAAATAAACACCAGTTAAAATAAAATTTAACTTAATCTATTTGGTTAGCTGAGGATGATGCAAGATCTAGTTAGAACAGATCAAGGATTGGGGCAAATATTCAGCTGAAGATCAGAGAAATTAGAAAGATAACACCAAATGGAAACTAATAAAATTCAGATTTCTATAAGTCCATTTTGGTTAGATAAAGATCAATCGAGGATAATATCAAATATAGAGAGATAAATGGATAGAGAGAAGATCAACGGATGAGATGAACCAAGTTTGACTCAGATTCTGACTGGATACATTTCAATATTTGAATCATAACTTTCACTACTGAATCTCAAATCTAATGATTCAAGATGATCCAGAAAGAGGACGTACAAATCTACAACTCTTATGTTGATCACTATTTCTAATTCTGTTATTTGATAAGTGATATTTAGCAATAAATACGCCAAAAACTGCAGATCAGAACTGAATATCCACATCAAATCAAGTTCGGAGATAAGGGAGGATTCAAATTCAAAAATAGCCAGCTTTTCTTATCTTCATACTCCTCTAACCACTGCATTTCTTCTATAAATACCTGCAATCTCAAAGGCAGGGGAGGACCATGCAGAGATAGGATTTAGTCCATTTTTTCATTTTTTTAGTGGAGGTTTTTATTTTTCTTTTTTATGTAATTTTCAGTTTTAATTTATATAAATCAGAAGAGATCAGAGTTTCATAGGAGAATGAGAACGAAGCTTGTACTGAGAGTGACACCGGTGTAAGATTTCTTTCTTTTCTCTTATTGTTATGAAATCGAATCTGTAGTTCACTTTTGTATGTACTTTGTTTTTGTGTTCTTCTTCTTCTCAACTTTTCTTCTTTTGGTACAATTGCTATCCAAGTGAGTCTAAAAGCATTTAAAGAGTCTTGCATTTGCGAGTGCCACCGATAGCCCATGACGATGGATTTTGAGTTTCATTCTGTATCACTTCATACTTGCAACGTCTTGATGATATAATGTGGAGGAAACGAGAATCAACTCTTATGAGCTATACGTTGATCAGCTCACTTCAAGGTAACATCATTGCAAAAGATTCAAGGTAGGTATTTGGCCAAAAGAAGTAAATAATTTTTAGTTTCTTTTCTTATAATTATTTAGTTTAGAACACCATTATCCACCAAATCTTTTATCACTCCTTTTCCATTTCTTTGTACATATCTAATTCTGGTTTCTTTATCTTCCCAATCTCTCACTTTCTACCTAATTTATTTTTCTTTTCTTTTTAAGAAACTAAAGAAGAGCTTTAACCATTAATGGCAGCATATAAGAGAACTTGCTAGAAAAGCTTCCATCGCTAGTCCCTCCTTGTGGATCACGACCCGCAAAGTCACTTGCTATTGCGCTAGAATTGAGTAACTTGCACTCTTTAATCTTAAAATCTAAAATACTGTATTTTTTGTACAGGTTCAAATTCAATCAAATTTTTGGCGTCGTTGCTGAGGAGGGACGGTAAGCAATTCTCTTTAAAAGTTTACATTTTTTGTTAACTTTCTTCTTTGTTTTTTATACAGATTTAACAACAAGGAATTCTTGCTGCAGCGGACACATAAGTGGCCTTGGACTCTGCTCAAGAAGGCAGAGCCAAGAAGCCCTCAGATTTGCTACATTCTAGTGGCAAAACTGAGTGAACTACTAACCTGTATTTTTGCAGGTTGGCTGAATTGAAAATCTGAATTTCTATAGCATTTGTCTCCTTGTTTGACTCACTGTATATATATTTCTAACACAACAGTAAAAAGTTAATTGTAAATGCTAAAAAACGGTTTAGACTTGCATTTAGGCACGTGTCTAATTCGTTTACATTTTTCATTACTGTTGAAGAGTGCTGGAGCAAAGGTACGTGTGTATAGCATCTAGTATAAGAACACTTTTGGATTGTTTACATTGCTTAAGTGTTGCTTTTCTTGTACACTGCACTAAATCAATCTTAAGGGCTTGTCCTATGAACAAGATAATGTGGGGAAGTCATTACCCTCCCTTAGCCCACAAACAATCTCCTCACTCACTAACTCAAGCCTAACTAAAAATAAGTAGACGTTGGCCCTAGGGACATTTCGAACTCAATTAGGAGATTATCCTAAGGGGAAAGGTGTTGGAATTTGACTCCTACCAAATCAGTGTCTAGGAAGGGGATTAAGGGCCGAAAGCCCGAAGGTTGGTGGTTACTTAATTAAGGAACGTCTTTGACGGATAACCTCCCCCCAATCTTACCTTGACTTGGCTGATTAGCTTGTGGTCAAAGTCTGCATTATACCTCCTATGGACAGTCTAACCAATTAGGAGTCGTCTAGGTCAAAAGTCTACCCTAACTTAGGTTAGAATATTTTTCTTTTTTGTTTGCTTATTTGTTTGTTTTTTTCTTTGTTTGTGTTTTATTGTGTAATATGGCTTATAACAACAATTTTTTCAATTTTAATGGTAATCCATATGATACACCAATCTCTTTTTCAGATATTACCAACCCGGCATATCATAACTTTAATCAACCTAGTGTGCCGGATTGGTCTTATCCGAATCAATATAACCCATGCCCCAAATTTTATAACCATAATTTTCAGAATAATTTCAACTCTTCACAGAGTCAGTGGGGATTCATCTCCCCCGAGTCCAATTTTCAACCAACTTGCCCTCCTTATCCACCTTATCCACAATATTTCCAAGATTCATACTCAGTTCCACCAGTCCAAAATAGAAAATCATCAATTTTGGAAATGAGTATGCGTGAGTCCAAACAACAATCACAAAATCTGATGGACTCACAATTTTACCACCAATTCCAAAATAACACTTCATCTTTTCAAGACCAATCACAACAAAACGATGAACCTATCAACTATGAAAAGATGTTTGAAGTCATGACTCAGGCTCAAAACGCTCGTAATCATGACATAGATATGATGGTCAAATCTCTACGTTCTCACCGTTTGGCCAGTTCTGATGTCGGTAACCATTCTGTTAGAGCTGAAGAGTCATGTTGTTTTGGAACACAAGGTTCCATTTCAGCACAATCATTTGAACTTGCCCAAACTCTAAATTTTGAAAGTGACGTTAACAGTTTGGCAAGTTATCCCTTTCCTGAAATTGAACTTGAAAATGAATATGATCATAAACCTCAACTTAGTGATTCAATTCTACTTCCTGATTCAATTATGACTCCGGTGTTTTCACCTGATTTCAATCTTTTTCCCGAGTCAATATTGGATCCTGTGCCAATTCATACTGAAATTGAATCGCTCATCTTTGATGATCATTTTATTGAACTTGACCAATTTCACTCTTTTGAAAGTCCCATTGACAAATTGGTAAGTTCTCTTTTTTATCAAATTGAACTCAATGAGAAATGTGACCTAGATTTTCAAATTTTTTATCAGTTCAAATTCTCGAATCAATATTGACTCCTGTTTTGTTACCCGATTTGAGTAATATTTTAGAGTCAGTTTTGATTCCCACACCTGTCATTCTTGAACTTGAATCACCAATATTAAGTCGCATTCCATTATGGGAAAATGAATGTGGACTTGAGTTTCAACTTCTTGATTTGGACCCACTTCCTGAACCAGTCTTGACTCCTGAACCTTTACTTGACTTAAGTCACTTTCCTGAGTCGGTATTAGTTCCCGTACTTCCTATGTCCAAGTCAATCATTCTATCTTTTCACATTCTGTTTTGGGACAAGGTGGTTGACAAAATTGACTCCGAAATTGATTATGGAATTTGAAAATTAGATGGGGTCAAATTTTAATAAAAATCCTTCATGAATACATTATTTTAGTGGGTTATATTAGAGAGATTTCTGGTGGGTTCCTCCGAACTCCATGCAAAATCGATTGGGCTGCATTTCGTGGACCAATCAGACCACCTCCGGAACCACCAACTTAAGATAGTATTTTCCTTCCCTGTCTTCTTTTTCATGCATGTAGGCATTAATTCATACATTGAGGACAATGCATGAGATAGGTGTGGGGGAGGGTTCTAACATAACTTAGGTTTTTCTTTTTATTAAAAAAATAATTTTTTTTAAACATTTTCTTTACTTTTAAAAAACTTTTTGAAAATAGAAACAATATTTTGACATATTTTTTTGTAAGAAATTAAGTCAATTTTAAGGAATAGGAAAATCAAAATTAGGATTTCTTACACTTGGTCAAAATAAGATTATTTGTTTGATTTTTAGGGTTAGGAAGATAATTTGTCGAAGTAATTTAGTCTTGATCTTTACCTTGATGAAATATGCACCCTTCATACACTTACAAACTTAGGGTTCAAAACAAAGATTCTTATTCCTTAAAAAAAATTTAAAACAAAATAAAAAGGAAAAAAATTAAAAAAATAAAAGATAAACAAATCTAATTATTGATTAGCTAGGTGCTTTGGCCTAAGCATGTCTTAGTATTTATGCGAAAGATGATTAGATAAGTTTGAGAAATATATATATATATATATATATATATATATATAAATTCTCTGATTAAGCTGGGTATTTGTGCCTAATAAAGCACAAGAATGCATGCCTCAAAGTGGTTCATATAATAAAATCCTTAATTTTGTGGCTTTATTTGCTCGAGTCCTTAAGTCCTTGGAGTGTTTTCTCATCTAGTGCCCTAAGACCGTTTGGTTTGGGAGTCATCGATTAAAGGCTCGTTACATAGGTAGATTAGAAATCCTAATAGAACTAAGGAATAATACTACCAAAAATATATATATATATAAATAAATGAGACATAAGAGTTAGAGTTAAAGAACCCTTAGTCAAAATTTTCACAGTCACAAGGTACATATGACTTAGGGTAAAGTAATAGGCTAGATGAGAAGTACAATTTGACTCCTTACTTTGATTGATAACAAATTTTTATATAGAGACTAAGTTTAGGAATGAAAAATTCGGTTTTCCTATAACTTATAGATTACTTAAAACTTAAAATAATATTTCAATTATTTTTTCTTTCAAAATACTAACATTTTTCTCTTACTTTATTGATTTTGTGGGTGCAATCCACTGAAAACCCTCACGAGACAAAACTCGTCCTCTAGGGGAAACCTAGAGGTTTAACGACTTGTTGCACAAGCTCAATGTAATCGTGTGACCTACGAAAGTGGTCTAATAATTTTTAGTTTAGTTTTATTGTTTTGCTCGAGCACGAGCAAAAGCTAGATGCGGGGGTGTGATCGTACACATATTTTGCATTCTTTTCATTACACTCCTACATTTATCGTGTAATAAATCTGCTAATTTCTTTGTCTTAAATGTCTATTTTGTAGAAGATAATAATTAAGAGAAAGAGAATTAAACCAAATAAATACCAGTTAAAATCAAATTTAACTTAATCTATTTGGTTAGCTGAGGATGATGCCAGATCTAGTTAGAACAAATCAAGGATTGGGCCAAATGTTCAGCTGAAGATCAGAGAAATTAGAAAGATAACACCAAATAAAAACTAGTGAAATTCAGATTTCTATAAGTCCATTTTGGTTAGATAAAGATCAATCGAGGATAATATCAAATATAGAGAGATAAATGGATAGAGAGAAGACCAACGGATGAGATGAAGCAAGTTTGACTCAGATTCTGACTGGATACATTTCAATATTTGAATCATAAATTTCACTACTGAATCTCAAATCTAATGATTCAAGATGATCCAGAAAGAGGACGTACAGAGCTACAACTCTTATGTTGATCACTATTTCTAATTCTATCATTTGATAAGTGATATTTAGAAATAAATACGCTAACAAACTGCAGATCAGAACCGAATATCCACATCAAATCAAGTTTGAAGATAAGGGAGGATTCAAATTCAAAAATAGCCATCTTTTCCTATATTCATACTCCTCTAACCTCTCATTTCTTCTGTAAATACCTGCAATCTCAAAGGCAGGGGAGGACCATGCAGAGATCGAATTTAGTCCATTTTTCCATTTTTTAGTGTAGGTTTTTGTTTTTCTTTTTCATGTAATTTTCAGTTTTAATTTATATAAATTAGAGGAGATCAGAGTTTCATAGGAGAATGAGAACGAAGCTTGTGCTGAGAGTGACACCAGTGTAAGATTTCCTTCTTTTCTCTTATTGTTATGAAATTGAATCCGTAGTTCCCTTTTATATGTACTTTGTTTTTGTGTTCTTCTTCTTCTTCTCTACTTTTCTTCTTTCGTTACAATTGCTATCGAAGTAAGTCTAAAAGCATCGAAAGAGCCTTACCTTTGCGAGTGCCACCGATAGCTCATGATGATGGATTTTGAGTTTCATTCTGTTTCACTTCATACTTGCAACGTCTTGATGATATAATGTGGAGGAAACAGGAATCAACTCTTATAGGCTATACGTTGATCGCCTCACTTCAAGGTAACATCATTGCAAAAGATTCAAGGTAGGTATTTGGACAAAAGAAGTAAGTAATTTTTAGTTTCTTTTCTTTTAATTATTTAGTTTAGAACACCACTATCCACCAAATCTTTTATCACTCATTTTCCATTTCTTTGTACATATCCAATTCTGGTTTCTCTATCTCCCAATCTCTCACTTTCTGCCTAACTTCATTGTAATTTATTTTTCTTTTCTTTTAAAGATACTAAAGAAGAACTTTAACCATTAATGACAGCATAAAAGAGAACTTGCTAGAAAAGTTTCTATCGCTAGTCCCTCCTTGTGGATCACGACCCGCATAGCCACTTGCTATTATGGTAGAATTGAGTAACTTGCACTCTTTAATCTTAAAATCTGAAATACTGCATTTTGTGTGCAGGTTCAAACTCAATCAGTTTCCTTCGAGGAGGAGAAAGGGTGCCTCGAGGACAACCTAGATCAAAGCATTGGCTACCAAGAATGCAGCAGAGGCGCGTGTTTAGTCCATGGTGGACCAGTGCCAGTGGGAGATGAAGGTTTCCAAGTTCAAGAAGGATAAGGATGGGTATGAAGACAGGACACGAGCAACGGGCCTGAGATATTCACTTAAAATTGAGGCTTTCTTTGAAAGCCAGGGCCTAGGATGACCCATGGAGCGTAGTGCCTCCATCGTGGTGGCAGGAACCTACCTGAGCGCTCTATCTAGCAGTGTCGCTCCCCCTGACAGTGCCACTCCCTCCGGATGCTCCGGTTGCTAGACCACGAACCCAGATGCGCCTTCCAAGTATGGATCTTCCATCTCTATCCTCCAAGCCATCCTTGAAGGGCAAAGTGAATGTTTGAAAGTTTTTGAAAGTTTTTATTTTTTTTTTTATGTGAATCTGATGTAAGACTTTTTTTGGAAGAATCAATAAAAGTTTTTAGCTTCATTTTGTTCTTGATTTTGTCTATTTATTGTGCATCAAGGTCGCTGTGGATGTCAGCTCGGTAACTTATTTGGATCTTGTCTTGGCTATGGCCGCTTCTGGAGAAGTGGGAGTCTGGCCTCTAGGAGGGAGCTCTCGAAAGTCAAGAGTGCCCCTTGCACTCTCAGGCCTTGTGGGAGTCACTCCCTCGGGTATGAAGTTCCTTGAGGAAGCCACGACGAGGCCCAACTATTCTAACCCTGAAGATGATGGCGAGAGCCTGGAGGACGATGAGCCTAGAGTCTTGCTGGAATTCTTGAATGCTCAATGGCGAAGGGTCACAAAGAGCCTATATATAATGGTATCTGGGCTTCCTCGTCACATAGAGCTCGAGCTGCTTGACTTCCTCACCTTCCAGCTAGATCGAGAGCTGATTTCCCATAATGTAATAGTGAGCACCCTTGAAGATCAAGTTTGCAAGCTTCTCTTGAAATCAGTGGGCACAACAAAGGAGATGGAGGAGATGAGGAAGGATAAGGTGGCCCTAGAAGTGTGGCTCTTGGGGCGGGTGGAGAAGATGAAGAAAGCCTTTGGTGACATCTCTAGTTTAAAGGTGAGGGTCACGTCGGAATAGTCAGAGATCGCTTTGCTTCTGTCTCAGATCAATCGGGAACACTCTGAGAAGCTAGAGCTAAGGCCCAGGATCAGTCGCCTAGAGAAAGATATGGAGCTCCATGATAGCGGTGTCAAAGAGCTGAGGGCCAATTTGGAGCATCAAAGTAATCACTATAACGAACTTTGGAGAGCCCATGGTGATAAGCTTATGGAGGCCCAGAACTAAGCTTTTAGGTCTCGATCAATTCTGACGATCAATCCAAGGGCGTGAGTGGCCGATCTGGGGGTACGCGCAGTTGGGCTAGCGGCATGAATGGGCAGCCCGAGGGCTCGAGTGACCAGGCAAGGCCTTCCAATGGTTGGCCTGGGAGGTTTAGGGGGTGGTCCGAGAGTCAGAGTGGCAGACGTAGGCAGAGTTAAACTAGTCCATATTTATCTTTTTTTGATAAATAAGAATTGTATTATTCCTTTACCAATAAATAATTGCGTGGTCTGTTGCTCCTTATTTCTTTTGAAGTGTCAGCCCTGATACTCAGGTGCGAACTGATCGGTCGCTGATACTGCATATTTATTGCATATTCTTGTATTTAATTAAACTCTATTTTTATCTAATTTATTGTCTAAGTTATATGTAGGCCTTTACCAAGGGAAAGGAAGAGCAAAGAAGCCCAAAGCCCATTTGAATTCTGATTTAATTTAGAATTAATTAAAATCAAAGATCAGGGCAAATCAAAGAAGATAAAACCAGTTGAAAAATTAGTTAAATCATATCTTTACAAATCAAGTGGTTAAAGCTGAAGATCAAAAGGAGAAGCATCAAAATCCAGGACCCAAACTAAAAAACCAGCAGAAGATAAATTGAATCTTCAAACCAAGGACCTGCACCCCCGGGTGTGGCGACCTGGCCTTATCCTGGCCACGAAAAAGTGACAAAAGCCGCATTTTCATGGCTATCTGGTGGAACCAGGGGGAGCATTTGCTCCTCCTATCCTCAGATGCTTTCCCCCTTCTGTATTTACTATAATACCTACAAATTCTCAGTGTATATGGGACGATTAAGTAGAGAGTAGAAACTCGGCCATTCTTTAGTCTGTAACTTAGGTTTTTAGTTTCTTTTTATGTAATTTTTATTTTCTTTATATAACTGAGAGGAGAGGAGAGTTTCATGGAGGAATGAGAGCAAGTTTGTACTGAGAATGACACCAGTGTAAGTAAATCTTTTCTTTCATTGTTATTTGAATCGAATCGAAGTTTCTTTTTCTTCTTTACTCTTGTTCTCATTTACTTTCCTCTGATGTGTTTGTAGTCCAAGTGAATCTGATAGTCTCGAGGCTGCTTCGCCATTGCAAGTGCTCTTGATGGCCTATGGTGATGAACAACCATTCTTTTGTTAGTTTAACTTATCCTTTTATTCATAGTGTAGATCGAGAATGGGGAAGATCCTATACGCCATGCTAGATCACTTTCAAAGACTAGGTAAGTCATAGGGACGGATCCATGGTACATAAGTACTGAAGAGGTAAGTAAGAATATTTAGTTGCTCTCTTTTAGTTTAGAATTTCACTCCAAAATCACTCTTCTTTTATCATTTTGTTCTTTTATTTTTAACTTAGTTCTTAAAACAACAACTCCACAATCATCTTCTTTTATCTATCCATCTTCTATTAACTTAACTTTTCATTTTTCTTTTATAAAACTGAGAAGAAATTCCTAACATGTTTTTGTAAAATAAAAAGGAAAAAAACTTAACGCTTTCATCACAGTCCCTCCTTGTAGATCATGACCTGCATAGCCACTCACTATAGCGAAAGTATTGAGAACTTACACGTTCTATTCTTTAAATCTAAACTATCTCTTTCTTGTGCAGGTTTAAACTCAATCAAATTTGGCGCCGTTGCTGGGAGGGATGGTAAGTTTTCATTTTATTTTTTTTGATTTACTTAAACAATTTAACCTTTTCTTCTTTGTTTTCGTGTGCAAAGGCTGAATTCAGGAATCGAAGAGCTACAATTAACATATTGCTACTCTGTGCCTTTGCCCAAGAAGATAGAGCATCGGAACCGACAATTATGCCACGCATGCGTGACAAAAGCTGTGTTTCCGTGGCATTTGTAGTGGACTTCTAATTGATTTTTTATTAGGTGCTTTCACACTGCAAAATAGCTTCTATATGTATTAGATTTCCTTTTTATTTTATTTTGCACACTGTATTTAATTCAATAGTAAAGTGGTTATTTGTAAATGTTAAAAATGGTTTAGACTTGCATTTAGACACATGTCTAATTCGTTTATCTTTTACATTACTATTGAAGAGTGCTGGAGTAAAAACTACGTGTGCATTGTATATAGTATAAGAATACTTTTGAATTGTTTATGTTGCTTAAGTGTTGCTTTTCATATGCATGTACACGTTGCATTAAATAGATTTAAGGGCTTGTCCTATAAACAAGATAAGGTGGGGAAGTCATTATCCTCCCGTAGCCCACAAATAATCTCCTCACTGATCAGTCACATATTTTGCATATACATTATCACCTTACCATACTTTTTAGCTAATAAATCCTATTAATAAGACTTCTTCTTCTTTGTTAAATGTAGGCCCAATTCCTAAAAGGAAGGAAAGAGAAACAAGCCCAAAAGCCTACTAATTGAAGCTTAAACCTGCACAAAAAATACAAAATTTTAGAACTTCAAAATAGAGATGTGCAAGTGCTCAATTCTACCGCGATAGCAAGTGGCTATGCGGGTCGTGATCCACAAGGAGGGTTAGCGATAGAAGCATTCAAGGTTTGTATTGAAATCTTTGTGAAGAAAAAACAAAGGTTCTTCTTTGTTTTAAGAAATGAAAATGAAAAAAGAGTTATGTTAAAGTTAAAAAGAAAGCGATAGATGGAGAAGGCGGAGAAAATCAGAAAACGACTATGTACAAATGAATTGGAAAAGAAAGATTTGGAAGATGTGGTGTTGGTGATCTAAACTAAAAATTACAAGAAAAGAAAGAAAAACTAAAAATGAATACTTACCTTCTTTTGACCAAAAGCTTACCTTGAATCTTGGCGACGATGTTTCCTTGAATTGGAGGCAATCAGCGCATAGCCCATAAGAGTTGATTATTGGTCTCTTCCACATTACATCATCAAGAGAACTCCAACATGAAATGATACAGAGAGACTCAATTCCATCGTCATGAGCTATCGGTGGCACTCGCAAAGGCAAGGCTCTTTCGATGCTTTTAGACTCACTTGGAAGACAATTGTACCAAAAGAAGAGTGAAGTAGAAAAGAAGAAGAAGAGGAACACTAAAACGAAGTACATACAAAGAGAGAATACAAATTCGATTTCATAACGATAAAAGAAAAGAAAGAAACCTTACACCGGTGTCACTCTCAGCACAAGCTTCATTCTTATTCTTCTATGAAAGTCTGTTCTCCTCAGAATTACGTAAATTAAAACTAAAAATTACATGAAAAGAAAACAAAAACATACACTAAAAAAAATGGAAAACTAGACTAAATCCTATCTCTCCATGGTCATCCCCTTTTTCTCAGCTCAAACCAGTATTTATAAGGAAAAACCACAACGGGGAATCCCGGGAAGATTGGGGGAGCAAACGCTCCCCCTAACTCCCTAACCAAGCCGCGAAAACGCGGCTTTGGCCGCGTTTCTGCGGCTAGGGTGTGGCCAGGTGGCCACACCCTGTTGGTGGGTCTCCCGGTTTCACGTTCTGACTTTATCTTCAGTTGGTTTTCTCGTTTAGGTCCGGGATTGTGACGAAATGGCCTTTTTCCTTGGCTTCAATCGATCGATTCTGGGAGGATTCTTCTCAACCGGTTTTCAACCTCTTGATTTTTTCCTGATTCACTGAGTTCGAATTAATTCTGATTTAATTCAGAATTTGGTGGGCTTTTGGGCTCATTTCTCTTTACTCTCCTTAAGGAATGGGCCTGCAAATAAATTAAACATTTAATTAGGACAATGCAGATTTTATTCTATAATAAGTATGGAAATATAATACTAAATGTGCAACATTAGCGACCAATCACACCCCCATACCTATCTTTTGCTCGTCCTCGAGCAAAACAACTAAACTATACTAAGGATTATTAGACCACTTTCGCAGGTCACGCGATTGCACTGAGCATGTGCAACAAGCCGTTAAACCTCTAGGTTTCCCCTAGAGGACGAGTTTTGTCTCGTGAGGGTTTTCAGTGGATTATACCCACAAAATCCATAAAGAAAGAGAAACAAAGAGTTAGTATTTTCGAAAAGCAACATTTTGAAAGAGAAAAATATTTGAAATATAATTGTAAGATTTAAGTAATCTATAAGTTATAGGAAAACTGAATTTTTCATTCCTAAACTTAGTCTCTATTCAAAAATTTGTTATCAATCAAAGTAAGGAGTCAAATTGTACTTCTCATTTAGTCTATTACTTTACCCTAAGTCATATGCACCTTGTGATCGTGAAAATTTTTACTAAGGGTTCATTAACTCTAACTCTTATGCCTTATTTATTTATATATATATATTCTTTTTTTTTGTGGTATTATTCCTTAGTTCTATTATGCTTTCTAATCTGCCCATGTAACGAGCCTCTAATCGATGACTCCCAAACCAAACGGTCTTAGGGCACCGGCTGAGAAAATACCCAAGGACTTAAGGACTCGAGCAAACAAGGCCACAAAACTAAAGATTTTATTATATGAACCCCTTTTAGGCGTGAATACTTATGCTTTATTAGGCACAAATACCCAGATTAATCAGAGGATTTTTTTATATATTTTTTCTCAAACTTATCTAATCATCTTTCACATAAATATTAAGGCTTGCTTAGGCCGAAGTACCTAGCTAATCAATAATTAGATTTGTTCATTATTCATAGATATATTTTTTCTTTTCTTTTTTTTATATATAAGGCCTAAGAATCTTTGTTTTTGAACCCTAAGTGTGTAAGTGTATGAAGTGTGCATATTTCATTAAGTAAAGATCAAGACTAAATTACTTTGACAAATTATCTTCCTAACCCTAAAAATCAAACAAATAATCTTATTTTGACCAAGTATAAGAAATCCTAATTTAGATTTTCCTATTCCTTAAAATTAACTTAATTTCTTACAAAAAATATGTCAAAATATTGTTTCTATTTTCAAAAAATTTTTAAAAGCAAAGAAAATGTTAAAATTTATTTTTTCTTTTTTTAATAAAAAGAAAAACCTAAGTTATGTTAGAACCCTCCCCCACACCTATCTCATGCATTATCCTCAATGTATGAATTAATGCATAGATGCATGAAAAAGAAGAAAGGGAAGGAAAATGTTACCTTAAGGTGGTGGTTCTGGTGGTGGTCTGATTGGTCCATGAATGCGGCCCAATCAACTTTTTGTGGAGTTCGGAGGAACCCACCAGAAATTTTTCTAATATAACCCATTAAGATGATATATCCATAAAGGATTTTTATTAAAAATTTAACCCCATCTAATTTCAATATTCCATAATTAAATTCGGAGTCAAATTTGTCAACCGCCTTGTCCCAAAATGGAGTGTGAAAAGATAGAATGATTGACTTGGACTCAGGAAGTATAGGAACTAATACCGACTCAGGAAGGTGACTTAAGTCAAGTAAAGGTTCAGGAGTCGAGATTGGTTCAAGAAGCGGGTCCAAGTCAAGAAGTTAAAACTCAAGTCCACATTTATTTTCTGACAATGGAATGTGACTTAATATTGGTAATTCAAGTTCAAGAATGATAGGTGTGGGAATCAAAATTGACTCTAAAATATTACTCAGGTCGGTAATAAAACAGGAGTCAATGTTGATTTGGGAATTTGAACTGGATCACAGATTTGAGAATCTAGGTCACATATCTCATTGAGTTCAATGTCATAAAAATGAGAACTTGCCAATTTGTCAACATGACTTTCAAAAGTATAAAATTGGTCAAGTTCAATATGATCATCAAAGATGGGTGATTCAATTTCAAGATGAATTGGCACAGGATCCAATGTTGACTCGGGAAAAAGATTGAAATCAGTGAAAACACCGGAGTCATTATTGAATCAGGAAGTAGAATTGAATCACTAAGTTGAGGTTCATGATCATAATCATTCTCAAGTTCAATTTCAGGTAAGGTATAAATTGCCAAACTGTCAATATCATTTTTAAAATTTGGAGTTTGGGCAAGTTCAATTGATTGTTCTGAAATGGAACCTTGATTTCCAAAACAACATGACTCTTCTGCTCTAACAGAATGGTTAGTGATATCAGAACTGGTCAGACGGTGGGAACGTAGAGATTGGACCATCATATCTATGTCATGATTACGAGCGTTTTGAGCCTGAGTTATGGCTTCAAGCATCTTTTCATAGTTGATGGGTTCATAGTCTTGTTGAAAAGATGAAGTGTTGTTTTGGAATTGGTGGTGAAATTGTAAGTCCATCAGATTTTGTAACGCCCCGATTTCCACGGATACGGGGACGTCACTGCAACGTATATACGTGGGTCAGATTTGCCCCCACACATATACGCTAAGCATAAAAGTACAACAAGAAATCAGAGTACACACGAAACGTGGTATTCATACATATGCCAACACAAGAAATACACATACAAAGTTATCACAGGATATTATAAAGTATTACACATTACATGTGTATTACATAATAACCAAGTCCAAAAGAGAAATACACAAGATATACACAAAAGCTCACGAGTAGGATGGAGATCCCGTGAGTCAATAGAGGAGCCCGGCACGAAGGAAGAAGAGCTAGCCTGCCTGCTCACTAGCGGAAGCTCGATCTACAGTGGATGGCTCCACTACGATCCAAGCTTCGAAATCTGAATATGCAAATCCAAAGGTCAAGACATATAATAGTAAACAACTATAGCCAAGTGGCTAAGAGACATGAATAAGGGTTAGAACACAAGTGTAGTATATGAAGACACGTATGGTATAATCATCATGGTACAGGAAATCCAAGTAAAACTGTTTGTGTGCAAAAGTGATTGTATACGCTTAGGTCACGGTCCCATGAGACTAGTACATCGAAGGAATAATCCAAACAAGGAAACCCTCATATATATACCTTTTGTCTCATGCCACCGAATATCCAAGCGTATATAATCAGAGTTGCAATTCGTATGATAGTAACAGGAATACAGAACAATAATGATCAGGGGTCCATAACACGTGTAACGGGAGTCATAACAGTAAAATATAACAGGAATCATCGCAGGTACACATAACAGAAACTATAACAGGAATCATAACTGACATCTATTGACATTATTACTCGTCTGACTCATATATCTCGGCATGTGTCCAGGTGTGCACCCCAACACACATACATCCATATATAAGCGAGTCGAGGGTTGTTAACGGAAGTAGATGGAGAACTGACAGAGCTTCTTATAGTGGTTCACATACACCGGGGACCAGTTTGTTGGTCCAACGGTTCCCACCACCTGGGACCGGTTTGGAGGCCCAAAGTCCCCCTATATGTACTCATGTGGGCCCTAAGTCCCACTATAGTCGTCCGCCATATATATATATCATATCCATCACTATAAGCAAGATATCATTCCGGCATCCATCCCTTCCTCCCATACCCATACAAGTTGTCCTTTTTATGATTTATTTACATAATTATCAGATTAAGGGAATGAGCAATATCATAACAGTAATACATAACAGTGATCAGTACATAACAGTAATCAGGTACTACATTCCCTTTATCGTGATAATTATAAGAATCGGTGTATCATGCTTGGTGTCAAGAGATAGCATGATAAGTGGTGATGTATATCTAACAAGTAACCAAACATATCAAGGAATTGATAATAGTCAGAGTAAGTCATGGCCTATCAAAAGGGTCTAGCAAATCAGGTGATATACATGTGTTAAAAGGAAACATAAAACTAACAAGTCTAAAGAATTGACAAGCGGTCGATAGTGTTAATGAACAAGTCATGAAATACTAGTTATGAAGCATGAACAGGAATAATATACCATACATGTATCAAGGGTAAGATACATAGTTAAGAAGGAAATCACAATACCAGACAGCCATAGGTTAGTCGACTAGGTTAGAATAGTAGTCGACTAATAGAAGGGTTAGTCGACTAGGAAAGTAGGGTGGTCGACTAATACTGTGTTCCAGAGAGTTTGGGTTTCTGTTTCAGGAAGAGTTAGTCGACTAGGTAAAATGGGTAGTCGACTAACCGGGAACTACAA
Organism: Agave tequilana; assembly: GCA_038442645.1. Taxonomy (NCBI): domain Eukaryota; kingdom Viridiplantae; phylum Streptophyta; class Magnoliopsida; order Asparagales; family Asparagaceae; genus Agave; species Agave tequilana. The sequence continues at coordinate 132,594 of JAVJIF010008246.1, forward strand.
GTCGACTAACAGATACTTAAGTCGACTAAGTTTGAGATACAGAGAGTTGAGTTGGTTTCAGGAGTCGACTAGGGTCAAGGGTGTAGTCGACTAGGGGTTCCAAGTCGACTATAAAATTAGGATAAGTCGACTAGGGCCGAGAGTTGGTGTTTTTGGTTCAAGGAAAATTAGTCGACTAGGGGTCAAAATGTAGTCGACTAGGGGTCAAAATGTAGTCGACTAGGGGGGTCTAGTCGACTGGTAAAATGGCTTAGTCGACTAAAACTGTGAAAATCAGAAAAGCTACGTTTCAACTAGAGTGGGTTAGTCGACTAGGTTCTAGGTTAAGTCGACTAATCCTGGGAAAACAGGATACAGAACAGATTTTATGGTGATTGTTTGATGGGCTAAAAACATGATTTTTATAGAACATATGTACATGAAATTGTCAACACAAATATACAAGGAAGTTGCCTAGTCTTGGTGAGTAAAGATACTCACTTCGAATGGTTATGTGAAGGTTCTACGAGTTCCGAATAATCGTTGTCGACGGCTATCACCAACTAGGTCCTTGGCGATGCTTCCGACGAAGTGAGATGCGATCCAAATCCAAGGGTTGTGGTAGCTTGAGAAGAAGATGAAGGCCTTGAGGTGTTCTTTGGAATTAGGGTTTGAGATGGAGATGGAGAAGGATTTTGTGAAGGTGAGGATTTTGTTGAAGTGAAGAAAAAGAAAAGAATTGCAAAGGAAAGGATTTATATAGGTTTTGATTTTTTGTAAAGGAGATGTAATTATGTAGAAGGGAGGGGTTTAGTTGCAAAATAGGGGATGGGATGGGTGTCTCTCCTTGGCCACTTGGCCGGCCATGGGGAAGAGAGAGAGGGTTGCATTAATGGGGAAGGGTGTGGAGTTTGAGATATTTGTTGGAAAATTGGGATTTTGTAGAATTGTGGAAAATGGAAAATCCATTAACTTAGCAAGGAAGGAAAGGAAAATAGAGAAAAGGAAAATGGAAAAGAATTGGATAAATGAAGATATTTTCTTGGTCCCCAAAAATGAAAATATCAGAAACACAGATTCCCGAGTTAAAGTCGAGCATGCGGAAAAATATTTCGGAAAATACCGAAATCGTCCGAGATTCAAGTATCTCGGAACGACTCGCAATTTTCACCAAAAATCAATAATAATATAAGAAGACTTAAAATGAAATCCTTTTTAAGAAATACTTTATAGTTTTAAATCTAAAAATCCCGGAATCAGTTACCTACCGACTCCGAAAGAATTTTCATAAAATCATAAAATTCTCAGAAAAAGAATGTAGATAGAAAATATGATTCTAAGCAATAAAGTCTAAAGGACCATCTAGAAATTTCCAACTGATTGTGAAATAAAAAATACTGGAATCAGTCTTCTACCGACTCCGGTGGAACATCCATAAATTCGTAAAATCTTCAGAAAAAGTATTTAAGTAAGAAATATAATTCTAGGAAGAAATGTCTAAAGAATCTTCTAGAAATTCTAAGCAGTTTGCAAGATAAAAATTCGGGAATCGATCAGCGGCACTGGTCGACACCGGTTTTGAAGAAATTCATTTTAATTCTAGAAAATTCCAGAAATTCACATAAAATCTAATATATTAGAAAATGATATTTGAAATTGAAATTGGTCAAATACGGAAAGTAAATCGAAAAATACGATCGAAAACTGAATACGAAATTAAGTACGTATTCCGGGAACGGGGTATTACAATCTACCCACCTTACAAAAATTGCGTCCTCGCAATTTCGCTAAGGGGTAAATTGAACACAAAGGGGACAAGGGTGAAATCAAAGGGTCCGAAAAATATCAAAACAAGGATAGGATGAACACAGAAAGAACCGAGATGAACAATGATAGAATGATAAGGGAAACATATTTAGAATGATAATCAATTCAAATACAAGATCTAGGGTAGTGATTACCATGATATCCTAAGGCTCCTGCTCTGGATACTGGTCCTCCCACTCTGCTGCATCGCCTGAGGCCTCTACTGCCATGAGGTGAACTTGGCCCCTACCTTGGTCTGCTCTAGACCTTAATCCTCTCTGCTGATGAGCATATTGCTGAGGCGGAAAAGGAACTCTTCGATCCATGGGTTCAGGGTTTCTCCTCAGAGGCGGAGCTGGAAGTGCTGGGGCTGGATGAGCTGGTGCTGGAAGAGCTGGTCTGGCTGGTGTCATATGTCCAAACTTCCTGTGTGGGCAATCCCTTAGCATATGCCTCCCTGATCCACACACTACACACAATCCCTTAGCCACTCGACAATCGCTCTTATAATGTCCGGGTCTGTGGCAGTAATTGCATACAATCTGAGGAAGAGGAGATTGGAATGGTCTCTTCATCATCGGGCCATGGGTTTTCCCAACTGCATCTTCCTCATCCATCAACTCCAAAGGCCTCTTCTTGGCCTGGTTCCTCATCAAGTTCTCTTTCTTCTTCTCTAACCCACGCTCCACTTCTCGAGCTATGGTGAGAACTTCCGAATAAGTCTTCAGCTGTTGGGTATCAAGAAAACTTGGATATCCATCTGTAGGCCCTGCTGGAATCTGCTCGCTCGCTTCTCCTCATCCGTTATCATGTACGGAGCAAAGCGACTAAGCCTCAGAAATTCCGCGGCATACTCATCCACGGACTTGTTCCACTGCTGGAGTCTAATGAACTGCTCCTCCATATCCTTCTGAGCAGTAGCAGGGAAGAACCTGCTGTAAAAACTCTTGGAGAACGTGTCCCAAGTGACAGGTCCCTCCAATCTGGCCTCCTCTGCAAGCCACCAAGTTCTGGCTATGTCTTTCAACTGAATCTTGGCAACCTCAACTTGGTTCTCCTTTGGAACACGGGCGGCGTTCAGTAGATCTGTAGTGTCCGTCAACCATTGCTCAGCATCTAATGGTTTCTCGCTTCCCGTGAATATAGCAGGCTGTAGTTTTCTGAAGTCTGATACATTCCCCGGCCTCTGTTCCTTTGGAGCTGCCAACTCCTGCCGGAGAAGTTCCGTCTGCCGCTGCTGGTTCTCCATCATAGTTTGAATGACCCTTAGGATATCCACATTCTCTCCTGTGGGTCCATTCGATGCTGATCCAGAGTTGCTGCGACCCGATCTCCTCTCCATACTAGGATGGCTAAAGATAACTGGAAGGAGTTCGGAAAAATGGAAGGAGTTTAGAATATGAGGGATGGAATCAAGAATAACTAGACAAATCAAGAAGGACTAGATAACTTTGTACATTATAGTTGGCATTAGCAAATTACTAAAATTTGCTACTGGTTGTACTTTAGGTTTGAGAGCCTACGCTCTGATACCAACCTGTAACGCCCCGATTTCCACGGATACGGGGACGTCACTGCAACGTATATACGTGGGTCAGATTTGCCCCCACACATATACGCTAAGCATAAAAGTACAACAAGAAATCAGAGTACACACGAAACGTGGTATTCATACATATGCCAACACAAGAAATACACATACAAAGTTATCACAGGATATTATAAAGTATTACACATTACATGTGTATTACATAATAACCAAGTCCAAAAGAGAAATACACAAGATATACACAAAAGCTCACGAGTAGGATGGAGATCCCGTGAGTCAATAGAGGAGCCCGGCACGAAGGAAGAAGAGCTAGCCTGCCTGCTCACTAGCGGAAGCTCGATCTACAGTGGATGGCTCCACTACGATCCAAGCTTCGAAATCTGAATATGCAAATCCAAAGGTCAAGACATATAATAGTAAACAACTATAGCCAAGTGGCTAAGAGACATGAATAAGGGTTAGAACACAAGTGTAGTATATGAAGACACGTATGGTATAATCATCATGGTACAGGAAATCCAAGTAAAACTGTTTGTGTGCAAAAGTGATTGTATACGCTTAGGTCACGGTCCCATGAGACTAGTACATCGAAGGAATAATCCAAACAAGGAAACCCTCATATATATACCTTTTGTCTCATGCCACCGAATATCCAAGCGTATATAATCAGAGTTGCAATTCGTATGATAGTAACAGGAATACAGAACAATAATGATCAGGGGTCCATAACACGTGTAACGGGAGTCATAACAGTAAAATATAACATGAATCATCGCAGGTACACATAACAGAAACTATAACAGGAATCATAACTGACATCTATTGACATTATTACTCGTCTGACTCATATATCTCGGCATGTGTCCAGGTGTGCACCCCAACACATACATCCATATATAAGCGAGTCGAGGGTTGTTAACGGAAGTAGATGGAGAACTGACAGAGCTTCTTATAGTGGTTCACATACACCGGGGACCAGTTTGTTGGTCCAACGGTTCCCACCACCTGGGACCGGTTTGGAGGCCCAAAGTCCCCCTATATGTACTCATGTGGGCCCTAAGTCCCACTATAGTCGTCCGCCATATATATATATCATATCCATCACTATAAGCAAGATATCATTCCGGCATCCATCCCTTCCTCCCATACCCATACAAGTTGTCCTTTTTATGATTTATTTACATAATTATCAGATTAAGGGAATGAGCAATATCATAACAGTAATACATAACAGTGATCAGTACATAACAGTAATCAGGTACTACATTCCCTTTATCGTGATAATTATAAGAATCGGTGTATCATGCTTGGTGTCAAGAGATAGCATGATAAGTGGTGATGTATATCTAACAAGTAACCAAACATATCAAGGAATTGATAATAGTCAGAGTAAGTCATGGCCTATCAAAAGGGTCTAACAAATCAGGTGATATACATGTGTTAAAAGGAAACATAAAACTAACAAGTCTAAAGAATTGACAAGCGGTCGATAGTGTTAATGAACAAGTCATGAAATACTAGTTATGAAGCATGAACAGGAATAATATACCATACATGTATCAAGGGTAAGATACATAGTTAAGAAGGAAATCACAATACCAGACAGCCATAGGTTAGTCGACTAGGTTAGAATAGTAGTCGACTAATAGAAGGGTTAGTCGACTAGGAAAGTAGGGTGGTCGACTAATACTGTGTTCCAGAGAGTTTGGGTTTCTGTTTCAGGAAGAGTTAGTCGACTAGGTAAAATGGGTAGTCGACTAACCGGGAACTACAAGTCGACTAACAGATACTTAAGTCGACTAAGTTTGAGATACAGAGAGTTGAGTTGGTTTCAGGAGTCGACTAGGGTCAAGGGTGTAGTCGACTAGGGGTTCCAAGTCGACTATAAAATTAGGATAAGTCGACTAGGGCCGAGAGTTGGTGTTTTTGGTTCAAGGAAAATTAGTCGACTAGGGGTCAAAATGTAGTCGACTAGGGGTCAAAATGTAGTCGACTAGGGGGGTCTAGTCGACTGGTAAAATGGCTTAGTCGACTAAAACTGTGAAAATCAGAAAAGCTACGTTTCAACTAGAGTGGGTTAGTCGACTAGGTTCTAGGTTAAGTCGACTAATCCTGGGAAAACAGGATACAGAACAGATTTTATGGTGATTGTTTGATGGGCTAAAAACATGATTTTTATAGAACATATGTACATGAAATTGTCAACACAAATATACAAGGAAGTTGCCTAGTCTTGGTGAGTAAAGATACTCACTTCGAATGGTTATGTGAAGGTTCTACGAGTTCCGAATAATCGTTGTCGACGGCTATCACCAACTAGGTCCTTGGCGATGCTTCCGACGAAGTGAGATGCGATCCAAATCCAAGGGTTGTGGTAGCTTGAGAAGAAGATGAAGGCCTTGAGGTGTTCTTTGGAATTAGGGTTTGAGATGGAGATGGAGAAGGATTTTGTGAAGGTGAGGATTTTGTTGAAGTGAAGAAAAAGAAAAGAATTGCAAAGGAAAGGATTTATATAGGTTTTGATTTTTTGTAAAGGAGATGTAATTATGTAGAAGGGAGGGGTTTAGTTGCAAAATAGGGGATGGGATGGGTGTCTCTCCTTGGCCACTTGGCCGGCCATGGGGAAGAGAGAGAGGGTTGCATTAATGGGGAAGGGTGTGGAGTTTGAGATATTTGTTGGAAAATTGGGATTTTGTAGAATTGTGGAAAATGGAAAATCCTTTAACTTAGCAAGGAAGGAAAGGAAAATAGAGAAAAGGAAAATGGAAAAGAATTGGATAAATGAAGATATTTTCTTGGTCCCCAAAAATGAAAATATCAGAAACACAGATTCCCGAGTTAAAGTCGAGCATGCGGAAAAATATTTCGGAAAATACCGAAATCGTCCGAGATTCAAGTATCTCGGAACGACTCGCAATTTTCACCAAAAATCAATAATAATATAAGAAGACTTAAAATGAAATCCTTTTTAAGAAATACTTTATAGTTTTAAATCTAAAAATCCCGGAATCAGTTACCTACCGACTCCGAAAGAATTTTCATAAAATCATAAAATTCTCAGAAATAGAATGTAGATAGAAAATATGATTCTAAGCAATAAAGTCTAAAGGACCATCTAGAAATTTCCAACTGATTGTGAAATAAAAAATACTGGAATCAGTCTTCTACCGACTCCGGTGGAACATCCATAAATTCGTAAAATCTTCAGAAAAAGTATTTAAGTAAGAAATATAATTCTAGGAAGAAATGTCTAAAGAATCTTCTAGAAATTCTAAGCAGTTTGCAAGATAAAAATTCGGGAATCGATCAGCGGCACTGGTCGACACCGGTTTTGAAGAAATTCATTTTAATTCTAGAAAATTCCAGAAATTCACATAAAATCTAATATATTAGAAAATGATATTTGAAATTGAAATTGGTCAAATACGGAAAGTAAATCGAAAAATACGATCGAAAAACTGAATACGAAATTAAGTACGTATTCCGGGAACGGGGTATTACAGATTTTGTGATTTTTGTTTGGACTCACGCATACTCATTTTCAAAATTGATGATTTTCTATTTTGGACTGGTGGAACTGAGTATGAATCTTGGAAATATTGTGGACAAGGTGGAGAAGGAGGACAAGTTGGTTGAAAATTTGACTCGGGGGAGGTGAATCCCCATTGACTCTGTGAAGAGTTAAAATTATTATGGAAACTATGGTTATAAGATTGAGGGCATGGGTTATATTGATTCGGATAAGACCAATTCGGCACACTAGGTTGGTTATGATATGCCGGGTTGGTAATATCCAAAAATGAAGTCGGTGTGTAATATGGATTATTATTGAAGTTGAAAAATTTGTTATTATAAGCCATATCACACAATAGAATACAAACACAGAAAAAAGACAAACAAATAAGCAAACAAATAAAAAGAAAAAAAATTCTAAACTAAGTTAGAGTAGACTTATGACCTAGACGACTCCTAACTGGTTAGACTGTCCACGAGAGGTATAATGCAGACTTTGACCACAAGCTAATCAGCCAGGTCAGGACAAGATTGGTGGGAGGTTTTCCGTCAAAGATGTTCCTTAATTAAATAACCACCAATCTTCAGGCTTTCGGCCCTTAATCCCTTTCCTAGACACTGATTTGGCAGGAGTCAAATTCCAGCATCTTTTCCCCTTAGGATAATCTCCTAATTGAGTCCGAGATGTCCCTAGGGCCAACGTCTACTCATTTTTAGTTAGGCTCGGGTTAGTCAGTGCTTGGAATCTGATTTTTGGGCCAAGGAAGGGTGATTAAATCCCCACCTTATCTTATTATGGGGTGGTGCCCTTAAGATCAGTTTGTGCAAGTGTACAAGATATGTAAACAAGATTCACTCAAAGCAATGTAAATCAACCACGAGATGAGTTCTAATCTAAATGCAATGCGAACGTACCTTGCTCCAGCACTCTTCAACAGTAAAGTAAATGAATTGAAAAGACACGTGCCTAAAATGCAAACGTCTAATCAATTTTTTAACTTTTCAACAAATGTTTTACTGTTGGTTTATTAGCAGGCTTATGTGATGGCATATAAGAAATAAAGTTTGCAGAAAACTAGAATTTTGCCAAGCAAGCAGCCCTGCAAAAAGCCAGTTAGTAGTGAACTCTTCCTTGCCGCAGAAACGCGGCTAGAGCCGAGCAAACGTGGCAATTCAGAGGGTACTTGGTCTCTATTTTCTGGAACAGAGGCCCAAGACCACTTATATGTTACTACAATCTTTGTTTTCTTGCTTTTCCTGCCCTGCAACCTGCAACAAAGAAGAAAATTTCATTTTAGTTCAAAAATTCAATAAAAACCGTTACCCTCCCCGGCAACGGCGCCAAAATTTGATTGATGCTTAAACCTGCACAAAAAATACAAAATTTTAGAACTTCAAAATAGAGATGTGCAAGTGCTCAATTCTACCGCATAGCAAGTGGCTATGCGGGTCGTGATCCACAAGGAGGGTTAGCGATAAAAGCGTTCAAGATTTGTATTGAAATCTTTGTGAAGAAAAAACGAAGGTTCTTCTTTGTTTTAAGAAATGAAAATGAAAAAGAGTTATGTTAAAGTTAAAAAGAAAGCGATTGATGGAGAAGGTGGAGAAAATCAAAAAATGACTATTTACAAATAAATTGGAAAAGAAAGATTTGGAAGATGTGGTGTTGGTGATCTAAACTAAAAATTACAAGAAAAGAAAGAAAAACTGAAAATGATTACTTACCTTCTTTTGACCAAAAGCTTACCTTAAATCTTGGCGACGATGTTACCTTGAATTGGAGGCAATCAGCGCATAGCCCATAAGAGTTGATTATTGGTCTCTTCCACATTACATCATCAAGACAACTCCAGTATGAAATGATACAGAGAGACTCAATTCCATCGTCATGAGCTATCGGTGGCACTAGCAAAGGCAAGGCTCTTTCGATGCTTTTAGACTCACTTGAAAGACAATTGTACCAAAGAAGAGTGAAGTAGAAAAGAAGAAGAAGAGGAACACTAAAACGAAGTACATACAAAGAGAGAATACAGATTCGATTTCATAACGATAAAAGAAAAGAAAGAAACCTTACACCGGTGTCATTCTCAGCACAAGCTTCATTCTTGTTCTTCTATGAAAGTCTGTTCTTCTCTGAATTACATAAATTAAAACTAAAAATTACATGAAAAGAAAAACAAAAACCTACACTAAAAAAATGGAAAACTAGACTAAATCCAATCTCTGCATGGTCGTCCCCTTTTTCTCAGCTCAAACCAGTATTTATAAGGAAAAACCACAAGGGGGAATCCCGGGAAGATTGGGGGAGCAAACGCTCCCCCTAACTCCCTAACCAAGCCGCGAAAACGCGGCTTTGGCCGCGTTTCCGCGGCCATGGTGTGGCCAGGTGGCCACACCCTGTTGGTGGGTCTCCCCGGTTTCACGTTCTGAATTTATCTTCAGTTGGTTTTCTCGTTTAGGTCCGGGATTGTGACGAAATGGCCTTTTTCCTTGGCTTCAACTGATCGATTCTGGGAGGATTCTTCTCAACCGGTTTTCAACCTCTTAATTTTTTCCCTGATTCACTGAGTTCGAATTAATTCTGATTTAATTTAGAATTTGGTGGGCTTTTGGGATCATTTCTCTTCACTCTCCTTAAGGAATGGGCCTGCAAATAAATTAAACATTTAATTAGGACAATGCAGATTTTATTCTATAATAAGTATGGAAATATAATATAAAATGTGCAACATTAGCGACCAATCACCCACCAAATTCTGATTTAATTCAAAATAAATTCAAAATCAAGGAATCAGGGCAAAATCTTGGCATATCAGAGAGGTTGAAAACCGGTTGAAAAGAATCTTCCCAAATCAAGTGGTTAAAGCCAACAATCAAATGATGTTTCGTCAAACCTGGAGCAGAAACGAGAAAACCAGAAGAAGATACAGGAGAATCACCAAACCAGGGGAACCACCCAATTGGGTGTGGCCAACTGGCTACACCAGGGTCGCAGAAACGCGGCCCTAGCCGCGTTTTCGCGGCTTGTTTGCGTCTGTTGGGGGAGACTTAGGTTTTTCTTTTTATTATAAATTTTTTTTAACATTTTCTTTACTTTTAAAAACTTTTTGAAAATAGAAACAATATTTTGACATATTTTTTGTAAGAAATTAAGTTAATTTTAAGGAATAAGAAAATCAAAAGTAAGATTTCTTAAACTTGGTCAAAATAAGATTATTTGTTTGATTTTTATGTTTAGGAAGATAATTTATCAAAGTAATTTAGTCTTGATCTTTACTTTAATGAAATATGCACACCTTATACACTTACACACTTAGGGTTCAAAAACAAAGATTCTTATGCCTTATAAAAAAAAAGAAAAAAAATATATCTATGAAAGATGAACATATCTAATTATTGATTAGCTAGGTGCTTTGGCCTAAGTAAGCCTTAGTATTTATGCGAATGATGATTAGATAAGTTTGAGAAATATATATATATATATATAAAATCCTCTGATTAAGCTGGGTATTTGTGCCTAATAAAGCATAAGTATTCACGCCTAAAAGTGGTTCAAATAATAAAATTCTTAGTTTTGTGGCCTTGTTTGCTCGAGTCCTTAAGTCCTTGGGGTGTTTTTTCACCCGGTGCCCTAAGACCGTTTGGTTTGGGAGTCATCGATTAAAGGCTTGTTACATGAGTAGATTAGAAAGCCTAATGAACTAAGGAATAATACCACCAAAATATATATATAAATAAATAAGGCATAAGAGTTAGAGTTAAAGAAACCTTAGTCAAAATTTTCACGGTCACAAGGTGCATATGACTTAGGGTAAAGTAATAGACTAGATGAGAAGTATAATTTGACTCCTTACTTTAATTGATAACAAATTTTTGAATGGAAACTAAGTTTAGGAATGAAAAATTCAGTTTTCTTATAACTTATAGATTACTTAAATCTTACAATAATATTTCAAATAATTTTCTCTTTCAAAATGCTTTTCGAAAATACTAACTCTTTGTTACTCTTTCTTTATGGATTTTGTTGGTGCAATCCACTGAAAACCCTCACGAGACAAAACTCGTCTTCTAGGGGAAACCTAGAGGTTTAACGGCTTGTTGCACAAGCTCAATGCAATCGCGTGACCTGCGAAAGTGGTCTAATAATCTTTAGTTTAGTTTTGTTGTTTTGCTCAAGCACGAGCAAAAGCTAGGTGCGGGGGTGTGATCGTACACATATTTTGCATTCTTTTCATTACACTCCTATATTTATCGTGTAAAAAATCTGCTAATTTCTTTGTCTTAAATGTCTATTTTGTAGAAGATAATAATGAAGAGAAAGAGGATTAAACCATATAAATACCAGTTAAAATCAGATTTAATTGAATCTATTTGGTTAGCTGAGGATGATGCCAGATCTAATTAGAACAAATCCAGGATTGGGGCAAATGTTCAGCTGAAGATCAGAGAAATTAGAAAGATAACACCAAATGGAAACTAGTAAAATTTAGATTTCTATAAGTCTATTTTGGTTAGCTAAACATCAATCGAGGATAATATCAAATACAGAGAGATAAATGGATAGAGAGAAGATCAACAGATGAAATGAAGCAAGTTTGACTCAGATTCTAACTAGATACATTTTAGTATTTGAATCATAACTTTCACTACCGAATCTCAAATCTGATGATTCAAGATGATCTAGAAAGAGGACTTATAGATCTACAATTCTTATGTTGATCACTATTTCTAATTCTGTCAATTGATAAGTGATAATCAGCAATCAATATGCCAACAAGCTGCAGATCAGAACTGAATATCCACATCAAATCAAATTTGAAGACAAGGGAGGATTCAAATTCAAAAATAGCCAGCATTTCCTATCTTCATACTCCTCTAACTTCTGCATTTCTTCTATAAATACCTGCAATCTCAAAGGCAGGGGAGGACCATGCAGAGATCAGATTTAGTCCATTTTTCCATTTTTTAATGTAGGTTTTTGTTTTTCTTTTTCATGTAATTTTCAGTTTTAATTTATATAAATCAGAGGAGATCAGAGTTTCATAGGAGAATGAGAACGAAGCTTGTGCTGAGAGTGACACCAGTGTAAGATTTCCTTCTTTTCTCTTATTGTTATGAGATCGAATCTGTAGTTCCCTTTTGCATGTACTTTATTTTTGTGTTCTTCTTCTTCTTCTTTACTTTTCTTCTTTTGATACAATTGCTATCCAAGTGAGTCTAAAAGCATCGAAAGAGCCTTACCTTTGCGAGTGCCACCGATAGCCCATGACGATGGATTTTGAGTTTTATTCTGTATCACTTCATACTTGCAACGTCTTGATGATATAATGTGGAGGAAACGGGAATCAACTCTTATGGGCTATACGTTGATCGCCTCACTTCAAGGTAACATCATTGCAAAAGATTCAAGGTAGGTATTTGGAAAAAAGAAGTAAGTAATTTTTAGTTTCTTTTCTTTTAATTATTTAGTTTAGAACACCACTATCCACCAAATCTTTTATCGCTCCTTTTCCATTTCTTTGTACATATCCAATTCTGGTTTCTCTATCTTCCCAATCTCTCACTTTCTGCCTAACTTCATTATAATTTATTTTTCTTTTCTTTTTAAGAAACTAAAAAAGAACTTTAACCATTAATGACAGCATAAAAGAGAACTTACTAGAAAAGCTTCCATCGCTAGTCCCTCCTTGTGGATCACGACCCGCATAGCCACTTGCTATTACGGTAGAATTGAGTAACTTACACTCTTTAATCTTAAAATCTGAAATACTGTATTTTGTGTGCAGGTTCAAACTCAATCAATTTCCTTCGAGGAGGAGAAAGGGTGCCTCGAGGACAACCTAGATCAAAGCATTGGCTACCAAGAATGCAGCAGAGGCGCGTGTTTAGTCCATGGTGGACCAGTGCCAGTGGGAGATGAAGGTTTCCAAGTTCAAGAAGGATAAGGATGGGTATGAAGACAGGACACGAGCAACAGGCCTGAGATATTCACTTAAAATTGAGGCTTTCTTTGAAAGCCAGGGCCTGGGATGACCCATGGAGCGTAGTGCCTCCATCGTGGTGGCAGGAACCTCCCTGAGTGCTCTATCTAGCAGTGTCGCTCCCCCTGACAGTGCCACTCCCTCCGGATGGTCCGGTTGCTAGACCACGAACTCAGATGCCCCTTCCAAGTATGAATCTTCCATCTCTATCCTCCAAGCCATCCTTGAAGGGCAAAGTGAATGTTTGAAAGTTTTTGAAAGTTTTTATTTTTTTATGTGAATCTGATGTAAGACTTTTTTGGAAGAATCAATAAAAGTTTTTAGCTTCATTTTGTTCTTGACTTTGTCTATTTATTGTGCATCTAGGTCGCTGTGGGTGTCGGCTCGGTGACTTATTTGGATCTTGTCTTGGCTATGGCCGCTTCTGGAGAAGTGGGAGTCTGGCCTCTAGGAGGGAGCTCTCGAAAGTCAAGAGTGCCCCTTGCACTCTCAGGCCTTGTGGGAGTCAGTCCCTCGGGTGTGAAGTTCCTTGAGGAAGCCACGACAAGGCCCAACTGTTCTAACCCTAAAGATGATGGCGAGAGCGTGGAGGATGATGAGCCTAGAGCCTTGCTGGAATTCTTGAATGCTCAATGGCGAAGGGTCACAAAGAGCCTATATATAATGCTATCCGGGCTTCCTCGTCACGTAGAGCTCGAGCTGCTTGACTTCCTCACCTTCCAGCTAGACCGAGAGCTAATTTCCCATAATGTAATAGTGAGCACCCTTGAAGATCAAGTTTGCAAGCTTCTCTTGAAATCAGTGGGCACAACAAAGGAGATGGAGGAGATGAGGAAGGATAAGGTGGCCCTAGAAGTGAGGCTCTTGGGGCGGGTGGAGGAGATGAAGAAAGCCCTTGATGACATCTCTAGTTTAAAGGAGAGGGTCACGTCGGATTAGTCAGAGATCGCTTCGCTTCTGTCTCAGATCAATCGGGAACACTCTGAGAAGCTAGAGCTAAGGCCCAAGATCAGTCGGCTAGAGAAAGATCTGGAGCTCCATGATAGCGATGTCAAAGAGCTGAGGGCCAATTTGGAGCATCAAAGTAATCACTATAACGAACTTTGGAGAGCCCATGGTGACCTGCTTATGGAGGCCCAGAACTAAGCTTTTAGGTCTCGATCAATTCTGACGATCAATCCAAGGGCGTGAGTGGCCGATTTGGGGGTACGCGCAGTTGGGCTAGCGGCGCGAATGGGCAGCCCGAGGGCTCGAGTGACCAGGCAAGGCCTTCCAATGGTTGGCCTGGGAGGTTTAGGGGGTGGTCCGGGAGTCAGAGTGGCAGACGTAGGCAGAGTTAGACGAGTCCATATTTATCTTTTTTTGATAAATAAGAATTGTATTATTCCTTTACAAATAAATAATTGCGTGGTCTATTGCTCCTTATTTCTCTTGAAGTGCCAGCCCTGATACTCAGATGCGAACTGATCGGTTGCTGATACTGCATATTTATTGCATATTCTTGTATTTAATTAAACTCTGTTTTTAATCTAATTTATTGTCTAAGTTATATGTAGGCCTTTACCAAGGGAATGGAAGAGCAAAGAAGCCCAAAGCCCATTTGAATTCTGATTTAATTTAGAATTAATTAAAATCAAAGATCAGGGCAAATCAAAGAAGATAAAACCAGTTGAAAAATTAGTTAAATCATATCTTTACAAATCAAGTGGTTAAAGCTGAAGATCAAAAGGAGAAACATCAAAATCTAGGACCCAAACTAAAAAACCAGCAAAAGATAAATTGAATCTTCAAACCAAGGACCTGCACCCCCCGGGTGTGGCGACCTGGCCTTATCCTGGCCACGAAAAAGTAACAAAAGCCGCATTTTCATGGCTATCTGATGGAACCAGGGGGAGCATTTGCTCCTCCTATCCTCAAATGCTTTCCCCCCTTCTGTATTTGCTATAATACCCACAAATTCTCAGTGTACATGGGACGATTAAGTAGAGAGTAGAAACTCAGCCATTCTTTAGTCTGTAACTTAGGTTTTTAGTTTCTTTTATGTAATTTTTATTTTCTTTATATAACTGAGAGGAGAGGAGAGTTTCAAGGAGGAATGGGAGTAAGCTTGTACTGAGAATGACACCAGTGTAAGTAAATCTTTTCTTTCATTGTTATTTGAATCGAATCGAAGTTTCTTTTTCTTCTTTACTCTTGTTCTCATTTACTTTCCTCTGATGTGTTTGTAGTCCAAGTGAATCTGATAGTCTCGAGACTGCTTCGCCATTGCAAGTGCTCTTGATGGCCTATGGTGATGAACAACCATTCTTTTGTTAGTTTAACTTATCCTTTTATTCATAGTGTAGATTGAGAATGGGGAAGATCCTATACGCCATGCTAGATCACTTTCAAAGACTAGGTAAGTCATAGCGACGGATCCATGGTACATAAGTACTGAAGAGGTAAGTAAGAATATTTAGTTGCTCTCTTTTTAGTTTAGAATTTCACTCCAAAATCATTCTTCTTTTATCATTTTGTTCTTTTGTTTATAACTTAGTTCTTAAAAAAAACAACTCCACAATCATCTTCTTTTATCTGTCCATCTTCTATTAACTTAACTTTTAATTTTTCTTTTCTAAAACTGCGAAGAAATTCCTAACATGTTTTTGTCAAATAAAAAGGAAAAAACTTAACGCTTTCATCACAGACCCTCCTTGTAGATCATGACCTACATAGCCACTCACTATAGCGAAATTATTGAGAACTTGCACGTTCTATTCTTTAAATCTAAACTATCTCTTTCTTGTGCAGGTTTAAACTCAATCAAATTTTGGCGCCGTTGCTTGGAGGGACGGTAAGTTTTCATTTTCTTTTTTTGATTTACTTAAACAATTTAACCTTTTCTTCTTTGTTTTTGTGTGCAAAGGCTGAATTCAGGAATCGAAGAGCTACAATTAACATATTGCTACTTTGTGCCTTTGCCCAAGAAGATAGAGCATCGGAACCCACAATTATGCCACGCATGCGTGGCAAAAGCTGTGTTTCCGTGGCATTTGTAGTGGACTTCTAATTGATTTTTTATTAGGTGCTTTCAGACTGCAAAATATAGCTTCTATATGTATTAGATTTCTTTTTTATTTTATTTTGCACACTGTATTTAATTCAACAGTAAAGTGGTTATTTGTAAATGTTAAAAATGGTTTAGACTTGCATTTAAACACATGTCTAATTCGTTTATCTTTTACATTACTGTTGAAGAGTGCTGGAGTAAAACTACGTGTGCATTGCATATAGTATAAGAATACTTTTGAATTGTTTATATTGCTTAAGTGTTGCTTTTCATATGCATGTACACGTTGCATTAAATAGATTTAAGGGCTTGTCCTATAAACAAGATAAGGTGGGGAAGTCATTATCCTCTCTTAGCCCACAAATAATCTCCTCACTGATCAGTCACATATTTTGCATATACATTATCACCTTACTATACTTTTTAGCTAATAAATTCTATTAATAAGTCTTCTTCTTCTTTGTTAAATGTAGGCCCAATTGCTAAAAGAAAGGAAAGAGAAACAAGCCTAAAAGCCCACCAAATTCTGATTTAATTCAGAATAAATTCGAAATCAAGGAATCAGGGCAAAATCTTGGCATATCAGAGAGGTTGAAACCAGTTGAAAAGAATCCTCCCAAATAAAGCGGTTAAAGCCAACAATCAAAGACTGTTTCATCAAACCTGGAGCAGAAACGAGAAAACCAGAAGAAGATACAGGAGAATCACCAAATCAGGAGAACCACCCAATTGGGTGTGGCCAACTGGCTACACCAGGGCCGCAGAAACGTGGCCTTAGCCGCGTTTTCGCGGCTTGTTTGCGTCTGTTGGGGGAGACTTAGGTTTTTCTTTTTATCATAAAACTTTTTTTTAACATTTTCTTTAGTTTTAAAAACTTTTTGAAAATAGAAACAATATTTTGACATATTTTTTGTAAGAAATTAAGTTAATTTTAAGGAATAAGAAAATCAAAAGTAAGATTTCTTAAACTTGGTCAAAATATGATTATTTGTTTGATTTTTAGGGTTGGAAAGATAATTTGTCAAAGTAATTTAGTCTTAGTCTTTACCTTAATGAAATATGCACACCTTATACACTTACACACTTAGGGTTCAAAAACAAAGATTCTTATGCCTTATAAAAAAAAAGAAAAAAATATATCTATGAAAGATGAACATATCTAATTATTGATTAGTTAGGTGCTTTGGCCTAAGTAAGCCTTGGTATTTATGCGAATGATGATTAGATAAGTTTGAGAAAAATATATAGATATATAAAATCCTCTGATTAAGCTGGGTATTTGTGTCTAATAAAGCATAAGTATTCACGCCTAAAAGTGGTTCATATAATAAAATTCTTAGTTTTGTAGCCTTGTTTGCTCGAGTCCTTAAGTCCTTGGGTGTTTTTTCACCCGTGCCCTAAGACCGTTTGATTTGGGAGTCATCGATTAAAGGATCGATTAAAGGCTCGTTACATGGGTAGATTAGGAAGCCTAATTAACTAAGGAATAATACCACCAAAATATATATATATAATAAATAAGGCATAAGAATTAGAGTTAAAGAACCCTTAGTCAAAATTTTCACGGTCACAAGGTGCATATGACTTAGGGTAAAGTAATAGACTAGATGAGAAGTACAATTTGACTCCTTACTTTGATTGATAACAAATTTTTGAATAGAGATTAAGTTTAGGAATGAAAAATTAAGTTTTCTTATAACTTATAGATTACTTAAATCTTACAATAATATTTCAAATAATTTTCTCTTTCAAAATTCTTTTCAAAAATATTTACTCTTTGTTACTCTTTCTTTATGGATTTTGTGGGTGAATCCACTGAAAACCCTCACGAGACAAAACTCGTCTTCTAGGGGAAACCTAGAGGTTTAACGGCTTGTTGCACAAGCTCAATGCAATCGCGTGTCCTGCGAAAGTGGTCTAATAATCTTTAGTTTAGTTTTATTGTTTTGCTCGAGCACGAGCAAAAGATAGGTGCGGGGGTTTGATCGTACACATATTTTGCATTCTTTTCATTACACTCCTACATTTATCCTGTAATAAATCTGCTAATTTCTTTGTCTTAAATGTTTATTTTGTAGAAGATAATAATGAAGAGAAAGAGGATTAAACCAAATGAATACCAGTTAAAATCAGATTTAACTGGATCTATTTGGTTAGCTGAGGATGATCCCATATCTAGTTAGAACAAATCAAGGATTGGGGCAAATGTTCAGCTGAAGATCAGAGCAAATTAGAAAGATAACACCAAATGGAAACCAGTAAAATTTAGATTTCTATAAATCCAATTTGGTTATCCAAAGATCAACCGAGGATTATATCAAATACAGAGAGATAAATGGATAGAGAGAAGATCAACGAATGAGATGAAGCAAATTTGACTGAGATTCTGACTGGATACATTTAAGTATTTGAATCATAACTTTCGCTACCGAATCTCAAATCTGATGATTCAAGATGATCCAGAAATAAAACGTACAGGGCTATAACTCTTATGTTGATCACTATTTCTAATTCTGTTATATGATAAGTGATATTCAGTAATCAACATGCCAACAAACTGCAGATCAGAACTGAATATCCACATTAAATTAAGTTTGGAGATAAGGGGAGGATTCAAATTCAGAAATAGCCAGCTTTCCCTATCTTCATACTCCTCTAACTTCTGCATTTCTTCTATAAATACCTGAAATCTCAAAGATAAGGTGAAGGACCAAGCAGAGAGTAGAACTTAGACTAATTTGTAGTTTGTAACTTAGGTTTTTTATTTTCTTTCATGTAATTTTATTTTCTTTATGTAATTAAGAGGAGAGGATACTTTCATGGAGGAATGAGAGCAAGCTTGTACTGAAGGTGATCTTTTCTCCCATTGTTAATTGAATCGAATCAAAGTTTTCTTTTCTTTTCTATTCTTGTTTTTTTTTGCTTCCCTCTTCTGTGTTTGTGGATCCAAATGAAACCGATAGCCTTGAAGTTTCCTTATCTTTGCAAGTGCCGTTGATGGCTTATGGTGATGGATATCCATTTCTATGATAGTGTAGCTCGACCCTTCATTTCATAGTGTAAATCGGGAATGGGAAGATCTCATCAGTCATGCTTCGTTCGCCTTCAAGTAAAGGTACATCGTTGATACGGGTCAAAGGTAAGCAGGCGCCGAAGAGGCAAGTATGTTTTTAGCTTTTAGTTTTCTTTTTTTTAATTTTATTGTAAATTACCAACACCACAATATTCCAAATCTCTTTCACTCCTTTTCAATTTCTTTGAAATATACATTTTCTATTTTTCTACCTTCTCAATCTGCCACCTTCTCCCTCACTTAACTTTAACTCTTCTTTTTCATTTTCTTTTAAAGAACTAAAAGAAGAATTTTAACCATTCTTTGTAGCATAAAAGAGAACTTACTAAAATACTTCCATCGTTAGGCCCTCCTTGTGGATCACGACCCGCATAGTCACTTGCTATTATGGTAGAATTGAGTAACTTGCACTCTTTAATCTACAAATCTGAAATATTGTATTCTTGTGTGCAAATTCCAACTCAATCAAAATTTTGACGCCGTTGCTGGGGAGGGACGGTAAGTAATTCTCATTAAAGTTTACATTGTTTGTTAACCTTCTTCTTTGTTTTTGGTGTACAGGTTCAATAAGGAATTTTTGCTACAGTGAACATATAAGTGGCCCTGGACTCTGCTCAAGAAAGCAGAGCCATAGGCCCTCAGATTTGCTACATTCCTGTGGCAATCTGAGTGAACTACTAACTTATATTTTCTGTAGGTTGGCTGAATCGCATAGTTTAATATCTACAACTATTAATTTCCTTGGTTGTCTCACTGTACTTCCTTACTAACCTCAACAGTAAAATGATATTTGTTAAATACTAAATACGGTTTAGACTTTGCATTTAGGCATGTGTCTAATTACGTTTATTTTACAATTACCGTTGAAGATAGCTGGAGACAAGGTATGTATGCATAGCATATAGTTTAGGAAACATTCTTGGGTGATATTTGCTTTTGAATGCTACTTTTCTATATCTTGCACACTTTGAACAATAAATTCTAAGGGAAAAACCCAATTCAAGATAAGGTGGGGAAGTCATTACCCTTTCTTAGCCCACAAACCATCTCCAAGCATGCACAACCTAAGCCTAAGTGAAATCTGATAGACGTTGGCCTTAGGGACATCTCGAACTCACTAGGAGATTATCCTAAGGGGGAAGGTGTTAGAATTTGACTCCTGTCAAATCAGTGTCTAGGAAGGGGATTAAGGGCCGAAAGCCCGAAGGTTGGTGGTTACTTAATTAAGGAACGTCGTTGACGGATAACCTCCCACTAATCTTGCCCTGACTTGGCTGATTAGCTTGTGGTCAAAGTCTACATTATACCTCCTGTGTACAATCAACCAGTTAGAAGTTGTCTAGGTCAAGGTTACCTTAGATTAGGCTTGGTTGATTACTCTTGTTGACTTTGGTAAACTTATTTTTGATTGTGATTGTATTTGTGTATGCAAGTGTGGTCAAGAGACCCTAACTCATCTAGGATGACTAGAAACACATCACCACCCAAGTTTGGACCAAGACCTGATCCGGTTATGGCTCAACCAACATCATTGAAGGATAGGTTCTATCCCATTCGAACTCGCTTCCATCTTGCATTCTACTTCCATCGGTTGGTGAATACAATTTTGAGCTCAAGCCTCAATTCATCAACACATTCCCCAAATTTCATGGCTTAGAGTCCGAAGATGCTTACTTCTTCATAAGAGAATTTAAGGAAGTGTGTCTAATGATGAAAATCCCACACCTTGTAGACGATGCTATTAGGTTGAGATTTGTCCCTTTCGCTCTTAAGGACTTAGCAAAGAAATGGCTTTACAGCTTAGCGGCCAATTCTATCACATCTTGGGATGGTTTCATCAAGGTCATCTTGAAGAAATTCTATCCAATTCATAAGACCGCTCTCATTAGGAAGGCCATCATGCAATTCAAGCAAGAACCGAGTGAACCATTCTGGAGGTACTTTGAACGCTTTAAAGACCTCCTTGTCCAATGTCCTCATCATGGAATAGAGAAATGGCGACAATGCCAAATTCTTTATAACGGTTTAGAATATTCTACCAAAACCCTCTTAGTAAGTATGTGCCAAGGGGGATTCTTGTAGAAGGATGAAAATGAAGGATGGGATTTGTATGAAAACTAAGCTGAAAAGACCATCCAATGAGAACCTACTAGTGAAACCTCTAGGAATCCAAACTCCATCTCTTCAAAAGGAGGTCTCCATTCTATCGAATCATCCATAGCTAATGAGGCTAAGTTAGCAAACCTAGCAAGAAGACTAGAAGCTTTAGACACTAAGGAACCAAGTCCAGTCAATCAAATCAGCCCAAGCCAATTTTCAACTCGGGTTGTACTTACTGCCAAGCCATGAATCATGTGTTCGAGGAGTGCCCTGTGTTTCAGGCTCAGCAACAATACTATGAACCGATGAATGCGGCATTTTCAAGGCCGAATAATAATCCTTACGCACCAACGTACAATCCTGGCTGGAGAAATCACCCTAATTTCTCATGGAGCCAAAATAACAATGACCATTCACGGTTAAATTATGCAAGCCACTTCCATCATGCTAATAATTCTTCCAATCATCAACCCAACTTTTCCAATTTTCATAATAGTTCTCCCAACCATCCACCTAACTTTTCAAACTATCAACAAAACTTTCCCAACCAAGCTTCACAATCCTCAACTAGAAAGGAGAATGAATGACTTTGAGAGAAACATGGAAAGATACATGAAAAATCAAGATTCTCTCATGCAAACTATACAGAGGTTAGAGGTTCAAATAAGCCAACTAGCCACTCCACAGAATGAGAGACAGAAGGGTACCCTGCCTAGTCAGCCAATAACCAATCCTAGGAATTCTCAACAAGCTCATTTGGCTGAGGATCAATCATTAAATCAATGTAATGCTGTTCATACATTGAGGTCAGGAAAGAGAGTTGATAATCAAGTGTCAACACCAACTAATCCCATTAAGCACAACCACAATCAAGCATCCACCTCATCCAATCCAAATCCTTCCAAATCTGTCGAATCTGAAAAAGATATGTCAACCAGTCTGGTGCACCAGCCTATAGTACCATTTCCTAATAGGCTGAAAAACAACAAGCAAAATCCACACATGGACAAGATAATTGAGATATTTAATCAAGTGAAAATAAATGTGCCACTTCTTGATGCCATCCAATAAGTTCCTTCCTATGCTAAGTTTCTTAAGGACATGTGCACCAAGAAGAGAAAGACTAATGTACCAAAAAAAGTCTTCTTAGCCACTAACATTAGTGAGCTACTATTGGGTCCGATCCCTGTCAAGTACAAGGATCCAGGTAGTCCCACCATTGCCTGCACAATAGGACAAACCGAGATTAGTCGTGCACTCTTGACTTGGGGGCAAGTATCAACTTGCTTCCATTCTTAGTTTATCAACAACTCGGGTTGGGCGATTTTAGTCCAACTCAATTCACTATCCAACTGGCTGATCGTTCAGTAAAAGTTCCAAAGGGGGAGATTAATGATGTCCTGATCCGGGTAGGGTCGATTTCATAGTTCTGGAGACACAACCTGCGTCCAACTCCAATCATAGGGCTCAAATTCTTGTTATCCTAGGGCGACCATTCCTTACTACTGCCAATGCCATCATCAATTGTAGGAATGGGTCCATGAGGTTAACCTTTGGGGACATGACTAAAGAAGTCAATGTCTTCAATCTAGGAAAGCAACCCCGTGATGTTGAGGACCAAACATTTGAAGTCAACCTAATTGAGAACTTAACAAGTGAACATAGGGAAGAATTGGAACTAGAGACTGAGTGTGACTTCGGGTTAGAGTCTGACGACTTTAATCTTGATCAGGTTGTAGATTCTGATGTGAATTGGGCCTCGAACCCTATTTCATCAATAATGGAGCCAACAAATTTGACTAGTCCTTCCAGTGAGCCTTCCTCTTCTTTAGAATTAAAAGCCTTACCTACGTATCTCAAGTACGTCTATCTAGGCGAACAAGAGACCTTTCCTGTCATCATTGCCTCCCATTTAAATGACCGGGAAGAAGAAGATCTTAAAGCAATTCTAAAAAAACATAGGGAAGCCATTGGTTGGACTATGACTGATATAAAAGGATTAAGTCCAACCATCGTTCAACATCGCATTCATCTCAATGAAGATGCCACACCTAAAAGAGACCCGCATCGTAGGTTAAACCCTATAATGCAAGAGGCTGTTCATGCTGAAATTGTAAAACTCTTAGACAATGAGATAATCTATCCCATTTCTGATAGCCAATGGGTTAGTCCTGTCCACGTGGTTCCAAAGAAATCCGGTTTCACCGTAGTGGAAAACGAGAATAAAGAGTTGATCCAAACTCGACTTTCCACGAAGATCCGAGTTTGCATTGACTATAGGAAGCTTAATGCTTCAACTCGTAAGGACCATTTTCCACTTCCCTTTATTGATCAAATCTTGAATGTTTGGCGGGTCAAAGGTAGTATTGTTTCTTAGACGGTTACTCGGGGTATAACCAGATCCCTATTGCTTCTGAGGACCAAGAAAAGACTACGTTCACATGTCCATTTAGGACATTTGCTTATCGTCGAATGCCTTTCGGCTTATGCAATGCCCCAGCAACATTTCAACGTTGCATGTTGAGTCTTTTCTCTGATATGGTAGAACGATTCTTAGAGATCTTTATGGATGATTTCTCCATCTACGGAGATTCATTCACTCAATGTCTCCACTATTTAAAACTTGTCCTCCAACGTTGTGCTGAGAAAAATTTGACACTTAATTGGGAGAAATGCCACTTCATGGTAAAACATGGAATTGTCTTGGGTCATGAAATCTCCAAGAAAGGAATTAAAGTGGATAGAGCCAAAATTGAGGTTATTGCAAAGCTTCCCATGCCCAAATGCGTTAAGGATATTAGATCCTTCTTAGGACACGCTGGTTTTTTCTGAAGGTTTATCGAGGATTTTAGCAAGATTGCTAGACCCTTGACTAATCTGTTAGCTAAGGACGTGTCCTTCACTTTCGATATTGAATGTATGAATTCTTGGGAGAAGCTTAAGAGAGAATTTATTTCTGCACCAATCATATCTGCACCGAATTGGTCTGAACCGTTCGAAATCATATGTGATGCTTCCAATTTTGCCATAGGCGCTGTCCTAGGAGAACGCATTGATAACAAGCAGCATGTGATTTACTACTCTAGTAGGACTCTCAACGATGCTCAATTGAACTACACTACGACTGAGAAGGAATTCTTGGCCGTAGTGTTTGCCTTAGAGAAATTTTGTCCCTACCTACTAGGGTCCAAAACCACCATTTTCACCGATCATTCTGTGCTTAGGCACCTCATGATGAAGAAGGATGCCAAGGCCCGACTCATTCATTAGATCCTTCTTGTTCAAGAATTCGATCTTGAGATTTGAGATAAAAGGGCGTAGAAAATGTCGTTGCTGACCATCTCTCACGAATATCAAATTCTCCATGCAACGAATTACCCATAAATGAGGATTTTCCTGATGAAAATCTCTTAGCTATCTCTAGGGAACCTTGGTCTGCTGATATAGTGAACTACTTAGTCACAAACCAAACTCCGTCTCATTGGTCCAAAAACGATATATACCGTTTCTTATCCCAAGTCCGGTATTTCTTTTGGGAGGAACGTATCTTTTTAAGTACTGTTCTGACCAAATTATTAGGAGATGCATTCCCGATGAGGAGGTTAAGAGTGTTCTGTCCTTTTGTTGCGAACTTGCGTGCTGTGGACACTTTGGCCCCCGCAAGACTGCTGAAAAAGTGCTACAAGTGGGTTCTATTGGCCCACTTTGTTCAAAGGTGCTTATGAATTTTGCAAGACGTGCCCTAGATGCCAGATGGTAGGAAGGATCTCAAATGAAATATGATGCCCCTTAACCCAATTCTAGAAATAGAACTCTTTGATGTTTGGAGCATCGAATTTATGGGTCCATTTCCTAATTCATTTGGAAACCAATACATGTTGGTTGCTGTGGATTATGTGTCCAAGTGGGTAGAAGCCATTCCTTGTAAAACTAATGATAACAAAGTTGTCATAAAGTTTTTGAAAGAGAACATTTTTTCACACTTTGGAACCCCTCGTGCTATCATCAGTGATAATGGCATTCACTTTTGCAATAGATCCTTTGAAGCTCTTATGCGAAAGTATGCCATAACTCACAAGTTGTTCACACCTTATCATCCCCAAACCAGTGGGCAGGTTGAGGTTTCCAATAGACAAGTCAAGCTTATCTTAGAGAAAACTGTGAACCAAAATTGAAAAGATTGGTCCATCAAACTTGTAGATGCCCTATGGGCCTACAGGACCGCTTTCAAGACGATTCTAGGAATGTCTCCTTATAGGTTAATCTATGGTAAAGCTTATCACCTGCCCGTTGAGTTAGAGCATCGGGCCTTATTGACAATCAAGCAGTTGAATTTCGACTTGACTAAGGCTGGTGACCTTCGGAAGTTACAAATTTCCGAATTAGAGGAGTTAAGAAATGAGGCCTATGAAAATGCTAGGATCACTAAAGATAGAGTTAAGATTTTTCATGATAAGTACATCATAAGAAAAACTTTTATCCCTGGACAAAAAGTCTTACTCTATAATTCTAGGCTTCATCTTTTTTCAGGAAAATTAAAATCAAGATGGACTGGGCCATTCGTTGTAAAAATCGTATTTCCACACGGTGCAGTTGAGATGTAACACCCCGCTCCCAGAATACGTACTTAGTTGCGTATTCAGATTTTTCGATCGTATTTTTCGATTTACTTCCTGTATTTGTTTTGTATTATGAATTCTTTATATGATTGTTTTGTCTTGGATCCGGATTCACGACTCGGAGTCAGCTCTGATCTGAACCGAGAACCCGATCCTAGTGAATTGCTTGATTTGGACATTCTGGTATTCCGATTTGACCGTTTCAGTTTTAAACATCGTTTTCCAATATTTTAGATTTTCTATGATTTTCTGGAATTTTCCTGAATTAAATTGAAAATCTTCAAAACCGGTGTCGACCAGTGCCGCTGACCGATTCTCAGATTTTTAATTTACAAACGGAGTTGAATTTTAAGAAACGGCTTTTCTATAACTTCTTAAAATCATATTTTCTATCTAAATACTTTTTCTGAGAATTTTCAGAATTTATCAAAATCCGACCAATCCGGTGTAGACCGAGATTGACGGTTGACTTCAGGATTTTTATTTTGAAAATGGGATTTTATTTCTCAAAACTGATTTCACCAAAAATCTTTTTCTAATATTTACTATTTTTGAGAATTTTTGGGAAGCTTTCCAAGTTACTTTATGTTTTGGACTTTTCTGGAGTTTTCGGTGTTTTCCCAGATACCGGAATAGTGTTCAGATATTTTTTCACTTTTTCTCTCTCCTCGCTAGATGCGAGTTTCACCAACTTGGATTCCGCATTTAATGCAGAGATCCTCTCCATGCTGCATTTAATGCATTTCAGATCAACTCCCATCAAGTCAAATCTGACTTTTGTCCTTTTGTTAAAACGCAACCTTCGCACTTCCCTGGACGCGGCTTTAAATTCCGCGTTTGGCTCATTTTGGCCTAAACGCAGGCATAAGGGCTGCGTTTGGAGAGGGAGACGCAAGTTCTCCTTGTGTGTTCTTTTGTTTTGAAAAGTGCAACATTATTATATTCATTCCCATCCTTTATATAAATGCCTCCACTCCTCTCTCATTCATTTTTCCTTTCTTTCTTCTTCTTGTTTCCTGCAACCACCAACAGAGAGCATGGCAGCCCATTCTATGGGTTTGAGCCATGTTCCCTCCTTTGGCTAGCCATTTCTCCACCATCTCCTCCTCCATTTCCACCACCAACACCACCACCTCATTCTCCACCATCTCCTCCTTCATTTCCACCACCAACACCACCACCTCATTCTCCTCCATCTCCTCCTCCATTTCAACCACAACACCACCTCCACCATCATCTTCTTCCTCTTCTTTTCCACCCAAATGACCCATTAACCTCCATAGCTTCATCACCATCTCCACCACCTCATACTCCATCTTAGCCACCAACGACCGCGCCATCTTCATCTCCTCGTCGTGCTCTTTCTGACGAGCCATAGCTTCGTTCTCCGAAGCCTTGTTTTCAAAACTCCAATCTTTCAATTTGAACTATACTTGCACCCCTTCATATATTGCTTGGCCACCTTTCCGGCCAACTCCGGCCACTTCCGGCCAACTTCGGCCGCCGCCGGTGACCGCCAGCCATCGACGGTCATTCTCCTCTTCCCCCTTTCTTCTTTCCTTTCCTTCTCTGTTTCTTTCTTTTCATCCTGGTTCCTCTTCCTGTTCGTCTTCTCCATTTGGAAAATGACTCTTATCAGGGCCGGCCACCCTTCTTGGATTGGGGGCCGAGCTCTTCTTCGTCGGCAACATCTCCGATGATTATTCCGGTAATCGTTTACGATTATTCCGGTAATCATTTCGGTGACAATTGCAACGACACCACCACCAAAGAGATCATCTTTTCCCTGTCTCTCTCTTTCTATCTGTTGATTGTTAGACGCGGAGTTCACCTCGCGTCCAAGCGATTCTTTAACGCGGCCTTCGCGTTCTTGTATCAACGCAACGCGAAATCAATGCCTGCGTCTGTATCCCTTTCGTATCTACACGACGCGGAGCTAATGCCCGCGTATGTGTTCTCCTCGTGCCCTGACTTGAACGCGGGACTCGAACCCCGCGTTTGTGGCACCTTCGCGACGTGATTCCCGCATCTGTGATTCCCGCGTCTGCTATTCCCGCGACGCGACCCCCGCGACGCGATTCCCGCGTCTGCGACCCCCGCGTCTCACTCTCAAACCCGCGTCCTCCTGTGCACAATCTCTCTCTCCCTGTACACTCTCGCTTTCCATGGACTTCTCTCTCTAGTTCTCTCTTTCTCTCTCCTCTCTCTCTCTTTCTCTCTCTCCCTCTTGATTTCCTCCTCTCTCTATCACTTTTTCTCTAACGCGTTGACGCGTTGATTCCCTGGATTCCGGATCGAGGATTTCACTATATTTTCTAATGACTTAGGCGAGTGTCCTCGCTCTCGCCTCCATTTGGGTTTCCTCGCTTTGTCGGGTCGACATGTATTTTATTTCATGTTTCCATGTATTATGTATTGGACTGAGTCCCTGTATTTGTGTATGGCCGAGTGCCAATGACTGGACCCTTCAGCCTCCGGTCTCTCACTATCTCGAAAGAGACGTGATTGGGACCGTCAGGTTTCTCTGGACCCTTCAGCCTTTACCACTAGATTCGTCTAGGCGAGATGCTGCCGGAATTCCTACTCGCACCTTAAGCCGAGTTGTCCCGGTAACCTTGCCAGACGCTCCAGTGTTAAATACTGTTTGCTGTCTGTACACTCCAGCTTGCTCAGCTCCGCTTGATTGTGCTCAGCTACTATTCTATCACATGCCATGTATTTACCTGATATGTTAACACTTGACATGCCATGCCATTACTTCATACATGTCTTTTACATGCTACTATTTAACACCTGTTTGTATCACCTGTCAACTGATGTGTTATCACCTGACACCAGACATGCTACTACTTGGCAAGACCCCTTGTTATGACATGACTTGCCACCGGACTAATATCAATCTCTTGACATGACTGGTTACCTGTCTAATATCACCATCTTGTCATGCTATCCCTTGACACCCGGCATGATATACTTGACCTGTGATTATCTCATTTACGGGAATACTATACTTGTTATCCTGCATTACATGCAGTGACTTGAATCTTGTACTTGTTATCCTGTATTATATATACAGTGACCTGAATCTACAGTACTCATGTACTCCTGAATTCCTGATCATGTCTTGTACCTGCTATTCCCGTAAATTGATAATCACATATTAAATTCTTATAAGACAACTTGCACCCGGTTTGGGGGAAACTGATGGGCCCTGATTAATCATGTTTATGGTGGTCTTATCGAGCCGCGCGTGGCCACATACTTGAGGGATCACCTGGCGGCCACCAGGGATTCCGTGGGGTGTGCTGGCACCCCTACTCCTGATTACTACTGCCGAGTATGCACACGCCCTAGGCCTATTTCTATGGGATCTGCGATACTCTATTCCTGTTCGGGCGTCCATAAGTCTTGGTACCTAGCGGTACGTTCCGGCTCAGCACCGGATACTCTTGGACCGTTGTCCCGGGCATGTACGGGACCCATCTGAAACATGATTCATCGATCTTTATCAGTTTCCAAATAACTTGCTATATAAGTTGTGAGTGAAAGTATTGGGAATGGGACACATACTGAAGCCAACAACTTAGACGGCCCCAATTATAATAAGATGCTAATATACAATTTGATGTGCCGTTTTGTAACTCGGGTTGTATGTGCTTGGATTACGGTGACATGGGATAAAGGTATATAGATGAGGGTTTCCTTGTTTGGATTATTCCTTCGAGGTACTAGTCTCATGGGGCCGTGACCTAAGCTTGTACAATCGGTTTTGCTCGTAATCGGTTTTATTCGATTTTATCAATTTTTATCGGTTTTATGTTAGTTTAGGAGATATCTGGTGTTGCCCTATCTACTTTACTTCTCATCTCTTTACCTTCTCTTATCTTATCATACTATGAGTAGTTTCAGCTTGATATCACTTGTTTTATATCTACTTGCTCCTGCATGCTTACCTATGCTCGCCACTTGGCATTCGTATCACCACTCGCCTGGGGAGTTTTATCTGACTCCCCTGGATCCTCATGTCCAGGTCATGGAGCTTGGAACGTGTGGATTCTCCCAGTTGCTGATCAGAGTGGCGCAGCTGAAGCATGGATCCCCAGCAGACCGTCTGAAGCTCTATCCTTCCAGGCCCCCCTGTGTGCCTCTCGAGTTTTCCTTTTGTAAACTCGTGAGTGCCTGTGTACTGTTCATACTTGTACATCTCTTTGTAATCTCGCAATTGCGCATATCAGTGATGTAATATTCATGTAATATTGGATCACCTCTGGTGATAACTTTGTAATTGTACTCATGTGTTGGAATGTATAATACACCACTTGCTTCCATACTCTGATTCTTGCCTGTACTGATGCTTAGCGTATATACGTGAGGGTATTTCTGACCTGCGTATATACGTCGCAGTAACGTCTCCGTACCTGCAGGATCGGGGCGTTACAGGATGGTATCAGAGCCTAGGCTCTCACATCCTCAGTACGTCCAGACGGTAAATTAATGGTAAAGAAATTTGCAACTGGAATGCATGAGTCCTGGTTATACACTCCAACTACAAATACAGAGTTATCTATTCTTTCTTGATCATCTTTCCTTTGATTCCTAGTCCCTTCCATATATCCACTGTTTTGATTTTTCGTAGCCTTTATACCAACTTAAGATATGATCGACTAGAAAGGTAGCGGCTGGCAATGAATGAAGCTATTACATGATCTCATCGGCCAACTCTATGAAGCTTGGTATTCTCAGGATTGATCCACGATTGGGTTATCTTTCAGAAGTTGGTATCCGGATTTCTCTACGACTCTTATATAGTCTTGGCAATATCTTTCAGAGTGATCGATGCCTGGTCTTCGGAATTCTTAACTATCGGTCTTCTTTATTTATGGTCAGTATTATTTGGCATCGTTTAAAGACTTATACGCCGGAAGTGCAAAGAATGTCTATATTCAGATTATTGTTCAGTCAACTTGAGAGCCCTACCTATAGTGACTCGTATCTTAATTGGTATAATTCCACCCTTGTCCTCTTGGTGTTCAATTTACCCCTTATCGAAATTGCGAGGACGCAATTTTTTGTAAGGTGGATTGATTGTAACACCCCGCTCCCAGAATACGTACTTAGTTGCGTATTCAGATTTTTCGATCGTATTTTTTGATTTACTTCCTGTATTTGTTTGTATTATGAATTCTTTATAAGATTGTTTTGTCTTGGATCCGGATTCACGGACTCGGAGTCAGCTCTGATCTGAACCGAGAACCCGATCCTAGTGAATTGCTTGATTTGAACATTCTGGTATTCCGATTTGACCGGTTTCAGTTTTAAACATCGTTTTCCAATATTTTAGATTTTCTATGATTTTCTGGAATTTTCCTGAATTAAATTGAAAATCTTCAAAACCGGTGTCGACCAGTGCCGCTGACCGATTCTCGGATTTTTAATTTACAAACGGAGTTGAATTTTAAGAAACGGCTTTCCTATAACTTCTTAAAATCATATTTTCTATTTAAATACTTTTTCTGAGAATTTTCAGAATTTATCAAAATCCGACCAATCCGGTGTAGACCGAGATTGACGGTTGACTTCAGGATTTTTATTTTAAAAATGGGATTTTATTTCTGAAAACCGATTTCACCAAAAATCTTTTTATAATATTTACTATTTTTGAAAATTTTTGGGAAGCTTTCCAAGTTACTTTATGTTTTGGACTTTTCCGGAGTTTTCGGTGTTTTCCCAGATACCGGAATAGTGTCCAGATATTTTTTCACTTTTTCTCTCTCCTCGCTAGACGCGAGTTTCACCAACTTGGATTCCGCATTTAATGCAGAGATCCTCTCCATGCTGCATTTAATGCATTTCAGATCAACTCCCATCAAGTCAAATCTGACTTTTGTCCTTTTGTTAAAACGCAACCTTCGCACTTCCCTGGACGCGGCTTTAAATTCCGCGTTTGGCTCATTTTGGCCTAAATGCAGGCATAAGGGCTGCGTTTGGAGAGGGAGACGCAAGTTCTCCTTGTGTGTTCTTTTGTTTTGAAAAGTGCAACATTATTATATTCATTCCCATCCTTTATATAAATGCCTCCACTCCGTCTCTCTCATTCATTTTTCCTTTCTTTCTTCTTCTTGTTTCCTGCAACCACCAACAGAGAGCATGGCAGCCCATTTCCATGGGTTTGAGCCATGTTCCCTCCTTTGGCTAGCCATTTCTCCACCATCTCCTCCTCCATTTCCACCACCAACACCACCACCTCATTCTCCACCATCTCCTCCTTCATTTCCACCACCAACACCACCACCTCATTCTCCTCCATCTCCTCCTCCATTTCAACCACAACACCAACTCCACCATCATCTTCTTCCTCTTCTTTTCCACCCAAATGACCCATTAACCTCCATAGCTTCATCACCATCTCCACCACCTCATACTCCATCTTAGCCACCAACGACCGCGCCGTCTTCATCTCCTCGTCGTGCTCTTTCCGACGAGCCATAGCTTCGTTCTCCGAAGCCTTGTTTTCAAAACTCCAATCTTTCAATTTGAACTATACTTGCACCCCTTCATATATTGCTTGGCCACCTTTCCGGCCAACTCCGGCCACTTCCGGCCAACTTCGGCCGCCGCCGGTGACCGCCAGCCATCGACGATCATTCTCCTCTTCCCCCTTTTTTCTTTCCTTTCCTTCTCTGTTTCTTTCTTTTCATCCTGGTTCCTCTTCCTATTCGTCTTCTCCATTTGGAAAATGAATCTTATCAGGGCCGGCCACCCTTCTTGGATTGGGGGCCGAGCTCTTCTCTGTCGGCAACATCTCCGATGATTATTCCGGTAATCGTTTACGATTATTCCGGTAATCATTTCGGTGACAATTGCAACGACACCACCACCAAAGAGATCATCTTTTCCCTGTCTCTCTCTTTCTATCTGTTGATTGTTAGACGCGGAGTTCACCTCACGTCCAAGCGATTCTTTAACGCGGCCTTCGCGTTCTTGTATCAACGCAACGCGAAATCAATGCCCGCGTCTGTATCCCTTTCGTATCTACACGACGCGGAGCTAATGCCCGCGTATGTGTTCTCCTCGTGCCCTGACTTGAACGCGGGACTCGAACCCCGCGTTTGTGGCACCTTCGCGACGTGATTCCCGCGTCTGCTATTCCCGCGACGCGACCCCCGCGACGCGATTCCCGCGTCTGCGACCCCCGCGTCTCACTCTCAAACCCGCGTCCTCCTATGCACAATCTCTCTCTCCCTGTACACTCTCTCTTTCCATGGACTTCTCTCTCTAGTTCTCTCTTTCTCTCTCCTCTCTCTCTCTTTCTCTCTCTCCCTCTTGATTTCCTCCTCTCTCTATCACTTTTCTCTAACGCGTTGACGCGTTGATTCCCTGGATTCCGGATCGAGGATTTCACTATATTTTCTAATGACTTAGGCGAGTGTCCTCGCTCTCGCCTCCATTTGGGTTTCCCCGCTTTGTCGGGTCGACATGTATTTTATTCCATGTTTCCATGTATTATGTATTGGACTGAGTCCCTGTATTTGTGTATGGCCGAGTGCCAATGACTGGACCCTTCAGCCTCCGGTCTCTCACTATCTCGAAGAGACGTGATTGGGACCGTCAGGTTTCTCTGGACCCTTCAGCCTTTACCACTAGATTCGTCTAGGCGAGATGTTGCCGGAATTCCTACTCGCACCTTTAGCCGAGTTGTCCCGGTAACCTTGCCAGACGCTCCAGTGTTAAATACTGTTTGCTGTCTGTACACTCCAGCTTGCTCAGCTCCGCTTGATTGTGCTCAGCTACTATTCTATCACATGCCATGTATTTACCTGATATGTTAACACTTGACATGCCATGCCATTACTTCATACATGTCTTTTACATGCTACTATTTAACACCTGTTTGTATCACCTGTCAACTGATGTGTTATCACCTGACACCAGACATGCTACTACTTGGCAAGACCCCTTGTTATGACATGACTTGCCACCGGACTAATATCAATCTCTTGACATGACTGGTTACCTGTCTAATATCACCATCTTGTCATGCTATCCCTTGACACCCGGCATGATATACTTGACCTGTGATTATCTCATTTACGAGAATACTATACTTGTTATCCTGCATTACATGCAGTGACTTGAATCTTGTACTTGTTATCCTGTATTATATATACAGTGACCTGAATCTACAGTACTCATGTACTCCTGAATTCCTGATCATGTCTTGTACCTGCTATTCCCGTAAATTGATAATCACATATTAAATTCTAATAAGACAACTTGCACCCAGTTTGGGGGAAACTGATAGGCCCTGATTAATCATGTTTATGGTGGTCTTATCGAGCCGCGCGTGGCCACATACTTGAGGGATCACCTGGCGGCCACCAGGGATTCCGTGAGGTGTGCTGGCACCCCTACTCCTGATTACTCCTGCCGAGTATGCACACGCCCTAGGCCTATTTCTATGGGATCTGCGATACTCTATTCCTGTTCGGGCGTCCATAAGTCCCGTACCTAGCGGTACGTTCCGGCTCAGCACCGGATACTCCTGGACCGTTGTCCCAGGCATGTACGGGACCCATCCGAAACATGATTCATCGATCTTTATCAGTTTCCAAATAACTTGCTATATAAGTTGTGAGTGAAAGTATGTGGAATGGGACACATACAGAAGCCAACAACTTAGACGGCCCCAATTATAATAAGATGCTAATATACAATTTGATGTGCCGTTTTGTAACTCGGGTTGTATGTGCTTGGATTACGGTGACATGGGATAAAGGTATATAGATGAGGGTTTCCTTGTTTGGATTATTCCTTCGAGGTACTAGTCTCATGGGGCCGTGACCTAAGCTTGTACAATCGGTTTTGCTCATAATCGGTTTTATTCGATTTTATCAATTTTTATCGGTTTTATGTTAGTTTAGGAGATATCTGGTGTTGCCCTATCTACTTTACTTCTCATCTCTTTACCTTCTCTTATCTTATCATACTATGAGTAGTTCCAGCTTGATATCACTTGTTTTATATCTACTTGCTCCTGCATGCTTACCTATGCTCGCCACTTGGCATTCGTATCACCACTCGCCTGGGGAGTTTTATCTGACTCCCCTGGATCCTCATGTCCAGGTCATGGAGCTTGGAACGTGTGGATTCTCCCAGTTGCTGATCAGAGTGGCGCAGCTGAAGCATGGATCCCCAGCAGACCGTCTGAAGCTCTATCCTTCCAGGCCCCCCTGTGTGCCTCTCGAGTTTTCCTTTTGTAAACTCGTGAGTGCCTTTGTACTGTTCATACTTGTACATCTCTTTGTAATCTCGCAATTGCGCATATCAGTGATGTAATATTCATGTAATATTGGATAACCTCTGGTGATAACTTTGTAATTGTACTCATGTGTTGGAATGTATAATACACCACTTGCTTCCGTACTCTGATTCTTGCCTGTACTGATGCTTAGCGTATATACGTGAGGGTATTTCTGACCTGCGTATATACGTCGCAGTAACGTCTCCGTACCCGCAGGATCGGGACGTTACATGAGATCTAAGACACAAGAATGGAAATGACTTCAAGGTAAATGGTCAACGCCTTAAACCTTTCTTGGAATCGATGCCGGTAAATGAAACGGCTATGGGTCTTTTTGACCCAGTGTATCGGTAACTTTCCTCTTTTCCATTTTATTTCATGCATCTATACATTTCTTTCATACATTGGGGACAATGCATGAGATAAGTGTAGGGGAGGATTCTAACCAAAGAAAAAAAGAAAAAAGAAAAAAGAAAAATATATATGAAAAAAACTTTTTGAAAGGTTAGAACAATATTTTGATATATTTTTTATAAGAAATTAAGTAAATTTTAAGGAATAGGAAAATCATAATTAGGATTTCTTATACTTGGTCAAAGTCAGATGACTTGTTTAATTTTTAGGGTTAGGAAGATAATTTGTCAAAGTAATTTAGTCTTGATCTTTACCTTAATGAAATATGCATACCTTGTACACTTACACACTTAGGGTTCAAAAACAAAGATTCTTATGCCTTATTAAAAAAAAAGAAAAAAATATATCTATGAAGATGAACAAATCTAATTATTGATTAGCTAGGTGCTTTAGCCTAAGTAAGCCTTGGTATTTATGCGAAAGATGATTAGATAAGTTTGAGAAATATATATATATATAAAATCCTCTGATTAAGCTGGGTATTTGTGCCTAATAAAGCGTAAGTATTCACGCCTAAAAGTGGTTCATATAAGAAAATTCTTAGTTTTGTGGCCTTGTTTGCTCGAGTCCTTAAGTCCTTGGGGTGTTTTTTTCACCCGGTGCCCTAAGACCGTTTGATTTGGGAGTCATCGATTAAAGGCTCGTTACATGGGTAGATTAGAAAGCCTAATAGAAACTAAGGAATAATACCACCAATATATATATATATATATATATATATATATATATATATATATATATATATATATATATATATATATATATATATATATATAAGGCATAAGAGTTAGAGTTAAAGAACCTTTTGTCAAAATTTTCACGGTCACAAGGTACATATGACTTAGGGTAAAGTAATAGACTAGATGAGAAGTATAATTTGACTACTTACTTTGATTAATAACAAATTTTTGAATAGAGACTATGTTTAGGAATGAAATTCCGATTTTCTTATAACTTTTAAATTACTTAAATCTTACAGTAATATTTCAAATAATTTTCTCTTTCAAAATGCTTTTCAAAAATACTAACTCTTTGTTACTCTTTCTTTATGGATTTTGTGGGTGCAATCCACTAAAAATCCTTACGAGACAAAACTCGTTCTCTAGGGGAAACCTAGAGGTTTAACAGCTTGTTGCACAAGCTCAATGCAATCGCGTGACCTACGAAAGTGGTCTAATAATCTTTGGTTTAGTTTTGTTGTTTTGCTCGAGGACGAGCAAAAGATAGGTGTGGGGGTGTGATCGTACACATATTTTACATTCTTTTTATTACACTCCTACATTTATCGTGTAATAAATCTGCTAATTTCTTTGTCTTAAATGTTTATTTTGTAGAAGATAATAATGAAGAGAAAGAGGATTAACCAAATAAATACCAGTTAAAATCAGATTTAACTGGATATATTTGGTTAGCTAAGGATGATCCCAGATCTTGTTAGAACAAATCAAGGATTGGGGCAAATGTTCAGCTAAAGATCAGAGCAAATCAAAAAGATAACACCAAATGGAATACAATAAAATTTAGATTTCTATAAATCTATTTTGGTTACCTAAAGATCAACCGAGGATAATATCAAATACAGAGAAATAAATGGATAGAGAGAAGATCAACGGATGAGATGAAGCAAGTTTGACTCAGATTCTGACTGGATACATTTCAGTATTTGAATCATACCTTTCGCAACCGAATCTCAAATCTGATGATTCAAGATGATCCAAAAGAAACCTTACAGGGCTACAACTCTTATGTTGATCACTATTTCTAATTCTGTCATTTGATAAGTGATATTCAGTAATCAACACGCCAACAAACTGCAGATCAGAACTGAATATCCACATCAAATCAAGTTTGGAGATAAGGGGAGGATTCAAATTCAGAAATAGCCAGCTTTCCCTATCTTCATACTCCTCTAACCTCTGAATTTCTTTTATAAATGCCTGCAATCTCAAAGGCAAGGGGAAGGACCAAGCAGAGAGCAGAACTTAGACTAATTTGTAGTTTGTAACTTAGGTTTTTTATTTTCTTTCATGTAATTTTTTTTTCTTTATGTAATTAAGAGGAGAAGATACTTTCATGGAGAAATGAGAGCAAGCTTATACTGAAGGTGACACCGATGTAAGTGATCTTTTCTTCCATTGTTAATTGAATCGAATCGAAGTTTTCTTCTCTTTTCTATTCTTTTTTTTTTTGCTTCCCTCTTCTGTGTTTGTGGATCCAAATGAAACCGATAGCCTCGAAGTTGCCTTGTCTTTCCAAGTGCCGTTGATGGCTTATGGTGATGGATATCCATTTCTGTGATAGTGTAGCTTGACCCTTCATTTCATAGTGTAAGTCAGGAATGGGGAAGATCTCATTTGCCATGCTTCACTCCCCTTCAAGTAAAGGTACATCGTCGGTACGGGTCAAAGGTAAGCAGGCGCCGAAGAGGTAAGTATGTTTTTAGTTTTTTAATTTTTTCTTTTAATTTTAGTGTAAATTACCAACACCACAATATTCCAAATCTCTTTCACTCTTTTTCAATTTCTTTGAAATATACATTTTCTATTTTCTCCTCCTTCTCAATCTACCACCTTCTTCCTCACTTAACTTTAACTCTTCTTTTTCATTTTCTTTTAAAGAACTAAAAGAAGAACTTTAACCATTCTTTATAGCATAAAAGAGAACTTACTAAACAACTTCCATCGCTAGGCCCTCTTTGTGGATCACGACCCGCATAGCCACTTGCTATTGCGATAGAATTGAGTAACTTGCACTCTTTAATCTTTAAATCTGAAATACTGTATTCTTGTGTGTAGGTTCCAACTCAATCACTCACTCACTAACCCAAGCCTAACTAAAACTGAGTAGACGTTGGCCCTAGTGGCATTTCAGACTCAATAGGAGACTAACCTATGAGGAAAGTTGATTAAAATTTGACTCTTGTCAAATCGGTGTCAAAAGTTGGGGATTGAGAGGCAAAACCTCGAAGGCTGGTGGTTTGGCTTAATTAGGTCCATTACTTTTAAGCACGGATACCTCCCACCAATCTTGCCCCTACCTGACCTATTAACTTGTCATCAGATTCTGTAATATACACCCTGTAGATAGTCTAGCTAGTTAGGAGTCATCTAGGTCTAAGGTCTACCTTAACTTAGGCTAGATTTTTTTTCTATTTTACTTGTTTGTTTGTTTGTTTTTGTTTTTTTTTGACATTTTAGTGATATGAATTATAATCACAATTATTCCTATGCATATAGTGATCCATACTTCATCCCGGCCTCTTTGACTCGGATATTACCAACCCGGCATATCATAACTTTAACCAACCAGGTATGCCTGATTGGTCTTATCCAAATCAATACATGCCCCAGTCCCAATATTATGAATAAGACTGAAACAATCATCACTACTTTTCACAGAGTCAATAGGGATACAATTCCCTCGAGTCATATTGTCAACCACCATTCCAACATTCAGCTGAAAATGATGGACTCATAATTCCTACAAGACTCCCAAATGATGGACTCATATATATATATATAAGGCATATGAGTTAGAGTTAAAAATTCCCAAGTCAAAATTTCATGGTCACAAAGGTGCATATGACTTAGGGAAATTATAGACTAGATGAGAAATGCAATTTGATTCCTAACCTTGATTGATAACAAGTTTTTAAATAGAGACTAAGTTTAGGAATAAAAAATTCAGTTTTCCTAAAATTTATAGATTACTTGAACTCTTGCAATAATACTTCAAATATTTTCTCTCCTTTTCAAAATGCTTTTCAAAAATACTAACACTTTTTTCTCTTTCTTCATAGATTTTGTGGGTGTAATCTACTGAAAACCCTCACGAGACAAAACTGATCCTCTAGGGAAAACTTAGAGGTTTAATGACTTGTTGCACATTCTCCGTGCAATCTTGTGACCTGTGAAAGTGGTCTAATATTTTTTTAGGTTCAGTTTGATATTTTGCTTGAGGATAAGCAAAGATAGATGCGGGGGTATGATCGGTCGCAGATACTGCATATTTATGCCACATTCCCGTATGTATTATTTTATAAACTCTATTTTTAATCCTATTTATTGTCTAAATTATATGCAAGCCTTTTACCAAGGGAAAAGGAAGAGTGAAGAAACCCAAAGCCCATCTAAATTCTGATTTAATTTAGAATTAATTCAAATCAAAGATCAGAGCAAATCAAGGCAAATCAGGGCAAATGAAAGAAGATAAAATCAGTTAAAAATTAGTTAAATTAGATCTTTACAAATCAAGTGGTTAAAGCCGAAGATCAAAAGGAGAAACATCAAAATCCAGGACTCAAACTGAAAATTCAGCAGAAGATAAAAGAGAATCTTCAAACCAGGGACCTGCACCCCTCGCGTGTGGCCACCTAGCTACACCCTGGTCATGGAAACGCAGCAAAAGCCATGTTTCTATGGCTATCTTGTGGAATCAGGGGAGCGTTTGCTCCCCCTATCCTCAGACACTCTCCCCCTTTTGTATTTGCTATAGATACATGCAAATTCTTGGTGTACAAGGGACGATTAAGCAGAGAGTAGAAGCTAGGCCATTCTTTAGTGTATAACTTAGATTTTAGTTTCTTTTTCTGTAACTGAGAGAAGGGGAGAGTTTCATGAAGGAATGAGAGAAAGCTTGTACTGAGCGTGACACTTGTGTAAGTAAGTCTTTTCTTTCATTGTTATTTGAATCGAATCGAAGTTTTTTCTTCTTTACTCTTATTTTCATTTGTTTTCCTCTGATGTGTTTGTAATCCAAGTGAATCCACTAGCCTCGAGACTGCGTCACCATTGCAAGTGCTCTTGATGGCCTATGGTGATGAACAACTATTCCTTTGTTAGTTAGCATGCCCTTTTATACATAGTATAGATCGAAAACGGGGAAGATCCTACATGCTTGATTACTTTCAAATACTAGATAAGTCGTAGTCACGGATCCAAGGTACATCAGGAGTAAGAATTTTTAGTTGCTTTCTTTTTAGCTTAGAATTTCATTGCAAAATCACTCTTCTTTTATCATTTTGTTCTTTTCTTTTTAACTTAGTTCTTAAAACAACAACTCTACAATCATCTTCTTTTATCTATCTCTCTTCTATTAACTTAACTTTTCTTTTTTTCTTTTTCTAAAACTGAGAAGAAATTCCTAACATGTTTTTGTAGACTCAAAAGGAAAAAGAACTTACTTAACGCTTTCATTGCAGTCCCTCCTTGTGGATCACTGATTGAGTTAGAACCTGCACACAAAAATATAGAATTTCAGAACTTAGAATAAAGAGTACAAGTACTCAATACTACCACAATAGCAAGTGGCTATGCGGGTCGTGATCCACAAGGAGGGACTAGTGATGGAAGCTGTTTTAGTAAGTACTCTTTTAAGTTACATTCAATCGTTAAAAATCTTCTTTTAATTCTTTAAAAGAAAAGAGAAAAATTGAATTACAGGTAAGTTAGGAAGAAGTTGGTAGATTGAGAAGATGGAGAAAATAGATACAAAAAAATAAAAAAGAGCGATAAAAGAGTTTGGTGTTGATGGTGTTGGTAATCTAAACTAAAAAATTAAAAGAAAAAGAACTAAAACCTAAAAAACTTAGTTACCTCTTCGGTGCCTGCTTACCTTTGACTCGTATCAACGATGCACCTTTGTTTGAAGACGAACGAAGTATGACAAATAGGATCTTCCCCATTCCCCAATTACACAATGAAATGAAGGGGCAAGCTACACTACCATAGAAATGGATATCCATCACCATAAGCAATCAACGACACTTGCAAGGACAAAGCAACTTCAAGGCTATTGGATTCATTTGGATCCTCAAACACAGAAGAGGGAAGCAAATGAAAACAAGAATAGAAAAGAAAGAAAACTTCGATTCGATTCAAATAACAATGAAAGAAAAGATTACTTACACCAGTACCATTCTCAGTACAAACTTGTTCTCATTCTTCTATGAAAGTCTCCTCTCCTCTCCTCTCAGTTACATAAAGAAAATAAAAATTACATAAAAAAACTAAAAAACTAAGTTACAAACTATAGTATAGCCTATATTCTACTCTCTGCTTGGTCGTTCTTCTGCCTCTGATGTGTGGGGCATTTATAGGATAGAAATGGATAAGAAAATGAGTCTAAACATATGGGGAGCTGACTATTTTTGAATTTGAATCCTCCCCTTATCTCCAAACTTGATTTGATGTGGATATTTAGTTCTGATCTGCAGCTTGTTGGCATATTGATTGCTGAATATAACTTATCAAATGACATCATTAGAAATAGTGAACAACTTAAGAGTTGTAGCCCTTTAAGTCATCTGCCTAGATCATCTTGAATCATCAGATTTGAGTTTTGGTAGCGAAAGTTATGATTCAAATACTAAAATATATTTAGTCAGAATCTGAGTCAAAATTGCTTCATCTCATCCGTTGATCTTCTCTATATCCATTTATCCTTTTGGATTTGGACTCTGTATTTGACGTTATCCTCTGTTGACCTTTAACTTTAACCACTTGATGCACCAAAAACTGAATTTAACCAACTGAATTTGGGATCATCCCCCTCTAACCAAATAGATCTAGTTAAATCTGAATTTAACTGATATTTATTTGATTTTATCCTCTTTCTCCCTATGATTATCTTCTGCAAAATAGACATTTAAGATAAGGAATTTAGCAGATTTATAACATGATAAATGTGAAAATATAATAAAGAATAATGCAATAAATTGGTGCAATCACACCCCCACACCTATCTTTTGCTCGTCCTCGAGCAAAATAACAAAACTAAACTAAAAATTATTAGACCACTTTTATGGGTCACGCGATTGCACTGAGCATGTGCAACAAGCCATTAAACCTTTAGGTTCCCCCTAGAGGATGAGTTTTGTCTTGTGAGAGTTTTCAGTGGATTACACCCACAAAATTCATACAGAAAGGGAAACAAAGTGTTAGTATTTTGAAAATACATTTTGAAAGAAAAGAATATTTGAAGTATTAATGTAAGAATAAGTAATCTATAAGATATAGGAAAACCGAATTTTCCATTCTTAAGCTTAGTCTTAATTCAAAAACTTGTTATCAACAAGGCATGGAGTCAAACCGTATTTCTTATCTAATCTATTATTTTACCCTAAGCCATATGCACCTTTGTGATCGTGAAATTTTGATTAAGGGTTCTTTAATCTAACTCTTATGCCTTATTTATTTATTTATTTATTTTCTTTTTTATTTTTTATTTTTGGTAATATTATTCCTTAGTTCTATTATGCTTTCTAATCTGCCCATTTAATGAGCCTTTGATTAGTGACTCCCAAACCAAACGGTCTTAGGGCATTGGGTAAGAAAACACCCCAATGACTTAAGGACTCAAGCAAATAAGGCCACAAAACTAAGGATTTTATTATATGAACCGCTTTAGGTGTAAATACTTATGCTTTATGAGGCATAAATACTGGGCTTAATCAGAGGATATATATATTTTTTCCTTTTTCATTTTCTCCCTTTTTTTAAATAAAGCATAAGAATCTTTGTTTTGAACCCTAAGTGTGTAAGTGTATAAAGCATGCATATATCATCAAGGTAAAAATTAAGACTAAATTACTTTTCAAAATTTTCTTCCTAACCTTGAAAATCAAATAAATAATTTTATTTTGATCAAGTATAAGAAATCCTAATTATGATTCTCTTATTCCTTAAAATTGACTTAATTCTTTAGAAAAAATATGTCAAAATATTGTTTCTATTTTCAAAAAAAAATTTAAAAGTAAAGAAAATGTTAAAAAAATTTGAAAAAAACAAACCTAAGTTATGTTAGAACCCTCTCCCACACCTATCTCATGCATTATCCTCAATGTATGAATTAATGCATAGATGCATGAAAAAGAAGAAAGGGAAGGAAAATATTACCTTATGGTGGTGGTTCCGGTGGTGGTCTGATTGGGTCAAATGTTGCTTCCCAATCAAGATAATGTCACGATTCATGGAACCTACCTTTATTGACCTCTTTTCTATTTACATATTTGCAGTCCCCAATATGAATAGGATCATGAAAGATCCTATCATGAAAATTACTCCCTTTACATGACCAGTCCTGAAAAATCATCACAGAGTCATCATGATCTATACCTATGTCTAGCAAAAGAATATGATTTGGTAGAATGATTGACTTGGTTCAAGAATGATAGGTTTAGGAACCAATACTAACTCGGGAAAATCAACTTTGGGTTCGAGAGTTAGTTTTGGTTCAAGAGTTGAGTCCAAATCCAAAAATTAAAATTCACATTCTTTTTCCATCAATGAAATGTGATTATACAAAATTGGTGATTCCATTTCTAGACCTATGGGTATGGGAATAAATGTTCGCTCAGAAATTAGTCCAAATTGGCTAAGAATACCGGAGTCAACATAGATTCGAAGATGAAAACTGAATCACAAAGTTGGCGATCAGGTTCACATTCATAATCAAGTTCAATCTCATTAAAATGAAAACTTGTTAATTCGTCTACGGGTTGATATTGGTCTCAAGTTCAAAGATTTGTGGTGAAATTGAATCTTGGTCA
The DNA here is from genome assembly GCA_038442645.1 of Agave tequilana. Taxonomy (NCBI): domain Eukaryota; kingdom Viridiplantae; phylum Streptophyta; class Magnoliopsida; order Asparagales; family Asparagaceae; genus Agave; species Agave tequilana. The sequence continues at coordinate 176,526 of JAVJIF010008246.1, forward strand.
AAGTCTTCAAGATACTATGATTCTTGGTTTTCATCAATATAGTTAGAAGTGTCGAGGATAGTCAAAGGTTGGGTAGGAAGAGTTTCCTTATTCCTACGCATGTTTTCCAATATACTAAGTCTCGCTTCTATCATATCAAGTGGATCATTTTGAATTGAATCATGGATTCGATACTTTTTTCTAAGTCAGCATGTTCTTCTTGAAAAATAGAGTAAGGATCTGTGACTTAAAGATTTTGACGAGATTTTGAGTCTTCTAACATTTGAATTCATCGCTCAAGCTCGTCTAAGGCTTCCATCCTATTTTCTCAGTCAATTGAGTCTTCTAATGGTTGTTCAGGGGAAGGATTATATGAAGCTGGATGTTGATAAGGTGGTTGACAATATGACTCGGGGGAGTTGTATTCCCATTGACTCTGTTGAAAGTAGTGATGATTATTCTAGTCTTGTTCATAGTATTGGGACTAGGGCATGTAATGATTCGAATAAGACCAATCCGGTACACTAGGTTGGTTAAAGTTATGATATGTCGGTTGGTAATATTTAAAAAAGAGGTCGGTTGTAACATGGATTACCATTAAAATTGAAAAATTATTGTTATAAGCTATATCACACAAGAAATGTCAAACACAAATAAAGAAAAGCAAACAAATAAAAAGAAAAAAATTTAACTTAAGTTTGGGTAGACCTTAGACCTAAACGACTCCTAACTGGTTAGACTATCCACGGGAGGTATATTGCAGAATCTGACCACAAGTTAATCAGCCAGGTTGAGGCAAAATCAGTGGGAGGTATCTGTGCCTAAGAAACAGGCTAAATTATACCAAACCACCAACCTTCGGGGTTTCGCCCTCAATCCCCATCCTTAGACAACGATTTGGCAAGAGTCAAATTCTAATCAACTTTCCCTTTAGGTCAGTCTCCTATATGAGTCCAAGATGTCCCTAGGGCCAACGTCTACTCAGTTTTAGTTAGGCTTGGGTTAGTGAGTGAGGAGATTGTTTGTGGGCTAAGAGAAGGTAATGACTTTCCCACCTTATCTTGTTTATAGGACAAGTCCTTAAATCAATTTAGTGCAACATGTACATAAAAGCAACACTTAAGCAATGTAAACAATCCAAAAGTGTTCCTATACTACATGCTATGCACACGTACCTTTTCTCCAGCACTCTTTAACAGTAATGTAAAATGTAAACGAATTAGACACGTGCCTAAATGCAAGTCTAAACTATTTTTAGGATTTAACAAATATCATTTTACTGTTGAGGTTAGAAAGTATGTACAATGAGACAAACAAGAAAATAAATAGCTATAGAAATTTAGCTTTGTAATTCAGCCAACCTGCCGAAATACAGGTTAGTAGTTCACTCAGATTGCCACTAGAATATAGCAAATTTGAGTGCTTCTGGGCTCTGCTTACTTAAGCAGAGTCCAGGAACACTTATATGTCCACTGTAGCAAAAATTTCCTTAATATTTTTTACTGCACACCAAGAATAAAGAAGAAAGTTAACCAATATGTAAACTTAAAAAGAGAATTACTTATCATCACTCCTCGGCAACTGCGTCAAAATTTGATTGAGTTAGAACCTGCACAAAAAAATACAGAATTTTAGAACTTAGAATAAAGAGTGTAAGTACTCAATACTACCGTAATAGCAAGTGGCTATGCGAATCATGATTCACAAGGAGGGACTAGCGATGGAAGATTTTTTAGCAAGTACTCCTTTAAGTTACATTCAATAGTTAAAGATCTTCTTTTAGTTTTTTAAAAGAAAAGAGAAAAATGGAGTTACAGTTAGTTAGGAAGAAGGTGGTAGATTGAGAAGATGGAGAAAATAGATACAAAGAAATCGAAAAGAGTGATAAAAGAGTTGGGAGTTGATGGTGTTGGTAATTTAAACTAAAAAAATTAAAAGAAAGAAAACTAAAACCTAAAAAACTTACTTACCTTTTCGGCGCCTGCTTATCTTTGACCCGTATTGACAATGTACCTTTATTTGAAGGTGAGCGAAGTATGCCAAATAGGATCTTCCTCATTCTCCAATTATACTATGAAATGAAGGGACAAGCTACACTACTATAGAAATGGATATCCATCACCATAAGTCATTAACGACACTTGTAAGGGCAAGGCAACTTTGAGGTTATCGGATTCATTTGGAACCACAAAAACAAAAGAGGGAAGCAAATGAAAACATGAATAGAAAAGAAAAGAAAACTTTGATTCGATTCAAATAACAATAAAAGAAAAGACCACTTACACTGGTGTCACCCTCGATACAAGCTTGCTCTCATTCCTCCATGAAAGTCTCCTCTCCTCTCAGTTATATAAAGAAAATAAAAAGTACATAAAAGAAAACTAAAAACCTAAGTTATAAACTACAGTACAAGCTAAATTCTACTCTCTGCTTGGTCATTCTTCTGCCTCTGATGTGTGGGATATTTATAGGATAGAAATAGATAAGGAAATGAGTCTAAAGATAAGGGGAGCTGACTAGTTTTGAATTTGAATCCTCCCCTTATCTCCAAACTTGATTTGATGTGGATATTCAGTTCTAATTGTAGCTTGTTGGCGTATTGATTGCTGAATATAACTTATCAAATGACTGAATTAGAAATAGTGATCAACTTAAAAGTTGTAACCCTTTAAGTCTTCTTTCTAGATCATCTTGAATCATATCATCAGATTTGAGTTCTGATAGCGAACGCTATGATTCAAATACTAAATTGTATCCAGTCAGAATCTGAGTCAAAATTGCTTCATCTCATCAATTGATCTTCTCTCTATCATTTATCCCTTTGGATTTGGACTCTGTATTTGACGTTATCCTCGGTTGATCTTTAGCTTTAACCACTTGATTCACCAAAACTGAATATAACCAACTGAATTTGGGATCATCCTCCTCTAACCAAATAGACTAGTTAAATATGAATTTAATTGATATTTATTTGATTTTATCCTCTTTCTCCCCATGATTATCTTCTGCAAAATAGACATTTAAGACAAGAAATTTAGCAGATTTATTACATGATAAATGTGAAAATGTTATAAAGAATAATGCAATAAGTTTGTGCAATCAATCACGACGCGCATAGCCAGTTGCTATAGTGGAAGTATTGAGAACTTGCACGTTTCATTCTTTAAATCTAAACTATCTCTTTCTTGTGCAGGTTTAAACTCAATCACGAGTCTGATAGTTGTTGGCATGGTTGTACATATAAAGGTGCTAGTTATGGTGTCAGGGATCTGTTGATGTCCCGTCTCGCGGGCATTTAGGCAGTTGTTAGGGTAGAATCCCCAAGGTTAGTTGAAGGGTTTTTTAGCTGTCAGGGGGACACTTCCACCTTTCAGGAGAGTCTTTGTGTTAGCCTTAGCTTGCAGGGTAGGACCCAATATAGGCTGTCGACTCGCTCGAGTAGCCATCAGGGCGAGGGCCCGACGTAGGCTAAGCTTCGAGCAGTCATTAGTGTGTGAGTCTCCATGTTTCAGGAGACTCTCTGAGGGGCAGCCATCAGGGTAGGACCCGATGTAGGTTGTTCCCTTAGAAACCATCAGGGTAAAACCCGATATTTGCTATTGACTCGCTTGAGTAGCCATCAGGGCAAGGGCCCAATGTTGGCTAAGCTTAGAGTAGCCATCAGGGCGAGGTCCCAATGTAGGCTAATCTTAGAGCACCCATTAGTGGCCGGTCTCCATCTTTTAGGAGAAACCCATAGGGGTAGCATCCTGGGGAGGACCTGATGTAGGCTGTTCCCTAAGAAGCCATCAGGGTAGAACCCGATATAGGCTATCGACTCACTCGAGTAGACATCAGGGTGAAGGACCGATGTAGGCTAAACTCTGAGTAGCATGTGTGGGTGAGGTTGTCTTTTAGGAGACTCCATGAGGGGTAGCCATCAGGATAGGACTCAATATAGGCTGTTGACTCGCTCGAGTGGCCATCGAGACAAAGGCCCGATGTAGGCTAAGCTCCAAGCAGCCATTTGTAGGCGAGCCTCCATCTTTCAAGAGACTCCTCGAGGGGAAGTTGTCAGGGTGGGACCCAATATAGGTTGTTCCTCGAGGAGCCGTCAGGTAGGACTTGATATAGGCTATTAACTTGTTTATCATACTCAGAGAAGGCATTTTCCAAAGCATCAACTTGCATAATGGTTTTTTCATTGGATTTTGCATAATGGTCTTTACATTGGATATTACATGATTTTACACATAATATTGTTTCAAGTGAAAAGACTTCAATTGCTTCTTTAGGATATTCCTGTCCTGATTAGCCAAGGTGTATGATCCTTTGCGTCCCCAAGCGATAATGGTGTAGGGACTCTCTCAGTTGGGCTCGAGCTTGCCTTGATCCTTCTGTCATGTAGTATGAATTACGTGCCTCAAGATGAAGTCTCTGACTTAAAATTCCTGAATCTTTACCTTTTGTGTTGCGTAAAATGGATTTGTTTTTGTATGCTATGATGGGGATCTGGACTTGCTGACATTTTTCCTCTGACTAATCCAGGATTAGGGGGAGTTGCGCATCATTTTGGTGTCGACCAACCCATTCCTGCGGAGCGTTCGAATGCTAATGCTGACCAGGATGATCGCTTCTGTTTCATATGCTAATGAGAATGGGGTTTCACCCATCAGAACATGCTTGGTGCTCATGTATGCCTAGACACTCTGAGGAGTGCCTTTGCCCATTTTCTCATTACATTGTCTAAGCTTTTTCACAAACTGTCTATAGGTTGTCTAAAATTCACTGAGGACAAGCCATCAGATGCGAGTCACATCGCGAAGGTCACGTTTCAACTAAAATGCAGACCTTGCATTCTAAGAGACTTTAGACGTGGGCTTAAGTAAACCCATGTTCAATGTGAGTCTGAGTAACTCTGCATCAAACGCGAGTCTAAAATACCTTGCGTCTCATCTCAAATGCGGGTCTGAGCAACCCCACATCCCATTTCAAATGCGGGTCTAAGCAACCCCGCATCCCATTTCAAGCGCATGTCTGAGCAACTCGGCTCTCCTCTTCAGACGCGGGTCTGAGAAACCCTGCGTCTCACTTCAAACGTGGGTCTGAGCAACTTCGTATTCTAACTAAAAACACCAGCATATACAACAAGAAATGTTAGGTCCGCGTCCAGCGCGAGACCCGAATTTCTGTTGTAACTGACGCTCATTACTGGGTCAATTGACTCCCCATACAATGGGGAGTTAATCCCCATAATGGAGGAATTCAGGGGACAATAATACCCCTATGACTCCCTATAATAGCCTGAGTGGCTTTGAGGAGTGATAAATAGGTTTTTTTTTGGAGAGAAGGAGAGGCTTTTTTGAAGATTTAGAGCTAAGAATTCTCAAGCTAAAAGCTTCTTACTTTCTAAAGAGAGGAGTAATTAGTGGACTCTAAACACTTAGTATGTTAAAAATAGAGCTTTCTGATTAGTCTTCGAAAGCATCCTGAAGAGAAGCTAGACAGTCAACCGGTCAATGAAGAATAAGAATCACTTTCCATTGCCATGTGAAGAACCTAGCCCTAAACAAAGGGGAGAATCATATTTTCTCCTCTTTTTTATAATTGAGATTGTTCCGTTGTAATTTTTCAGCCACTCAAAGAAACTTTTCTTCAACCGAGCTTTTTCGACCAAACAAAAGATGGCAACTCCATCGGGGACTTCTTTCTCTACTAATGAGAACGCCATGGCGCAAGCCGATGTCCAACTCCTCGGGAAGACGGTAAAATCCCTCTTGTTGAATTTGACCAATAAAAGTTTGAGGAATTTCATTCCTCAGGCTCCGCAGCCTCAAGGCAATGCGATAATACCGTGAAGTCTCTTCCGAGACTCGCTCTCGAATCTCTTCAGTGATTACTCCTAAAGTGGCCCGCGCCACTGCCCATGGCACAAGTGGAACCACTTTAGAAGAGGTTCTGAAAACCTCTCATGTAGCTCACGCGGCCCTCGTCAACGTCTCTCAGGTGATCGGCAAGGCCAGTGCATTGGCACATGATCAAAGTGACGGTGAAGATCAATTCCACCATCCCTCTCCTCTCCAAACTCTGCAATTTCAGGTTGTCAGGGGTTCCCAACAACCCCTGCGGCTTAACCAGAATGCTGAACATCGATGAAGGCGTCATGCTCGTCAACAACAGATTGAGAATTCTGCAGAGCAATCTTCTCTTTAGATTCAGAATGCGAGGTTCAGACCCGCGTTTCTTTTAAACAACGTGAGGACCACGCTTCCATTCCAAAACGTCAGTCCCGTATTCATCAGCAACACGAGGTCCATGTCAAAAGCGAGACCTGCGTCCCAGTGGCTCCAAAATGCTAGGCCAGCGTTCTGTCTGTATCAAAACACGATGCCCGCGTTTCTGACTCTAAAAGAAAGGTCCACGTTTCATCAAAGCAACGCGAGACCCGCGTCCAGCATTGCGCGTCTTCAAGACATAAAATGCCAAAAAGCCCTCACCCCCAAGGGTTTGAGGCTGGTTCCTCAGATGCTCTCTCAACAGATCTGAGGGAATACCTGACAAGAAAGAGGAGCTTCCATCAAATCGCCCTCGATGTCATTCTAAGCAACTAATCTTAGAGCGTTCTCTGGTTGCTATTGCCGTTGTCAGATAAATAAACCTTCAGTTTTTAGCTGATTGTCAGCAGCTTCAGACTCAGCCAAGAGATGACGATCTTGGAAGAAGAAATCATTCTCCAACATCGAGTTCCCAGCTTGACTGCAAACATGGTGGGGCCAAGCTCCAGACCATGCAAGTCTAAGAGGAAGCAACTGGTTTTAGTCTCAATGAGTCAGATGCTTATCGGTCTCTAGGTTTAAAGGATGCTCTTGCTGAACCTGAAGGGGTCTATCGACACACTCGAACCCACACAGAAATAATCTCCCCGATCGACTACAGTCTATTGGCCAGGGGGGTTGAGGTGAATGATGAGCACTCCGCTATCATCAGATCCAGTCTTTGAATTCCAGTTCGGAGACAACCGCCTTTGCTTACATGACAGGAACTCCCAAGGAGGTGGCCAAAAATTTGAAGAGCAAGCCTGAGTCCAAGGGAAAAATTTGATACGATTCAAACTCAGCAAGAATCTATCGACACCTTTTAGCAGATGCTATCACAACTGCTTAAGGACAAAAAGAAGCGAAAGGTTAAAACTCCTTCCAAGAAGTCCAAGGTAAAAGGAAGGATGGGGGAGAACTCATCCTCTGTAAATACTGAAAGTGAAAAGCATTCCAACTCTGAGCCACCCAAATCTTCATCTGAAGAGGAAGATAACTCAGAGAGCGGGAGCAGTCATTTCAAGAGGAGAAGAAAACTGGAGCAACGCCTCGAGGCCCTCGCAAACTGAGACCGTCTCCAAGACATGGGGATAGTCTGACCCTACCCAGCAGAGGGGGACACGGTTCCCTACCCTCCCAATTCAAGGCACCGACCCTACATACTTTCGACAGTAAAGGGTCACCAAACCAACACATATACTACTTCAATCCCAAACTGGGAATGTACTATCGAACGACACCATCATGGCCTGTTTATTCATTGGCACTCTTAAGGGAGTCACCTTTGAATAGTTCATGAAACTTCCTGCCGGCTTGATTAAGACATGGGCTGACCTTAAGAAGTTATTTCAGGCTCATTTCTTTGAAGATGATACAGAAATTTCATTGCCAACTATCCTTGCAGCCAATCAAAAGAAAGGAGAGTCTATCAAAACTTTTATCGAGAGATTTCGGAGCATGGCACTCCATTGTCCTAGCGGCATTGAAAAATCACCTAGAGGGGGGGGTGAATAGGTGACAATGCTAATCTATGAACTAAATGCGAAATTTAAAAACTTAATGCAAATTACACTCAAGTGCTATCAACAAGTGATGCACACAACCAAGCCAAGCAAATATAAATGAGCAATGTAAATAAATGCAAGGCACAAAGTAAAGAGAGAGTAGAGAGAGAGCCAATGGATCAAGCGCAAACACAAAGATATGTTATCGAGGTTCGAGCACCCAGCTCTACATCCCCGCCTTCGACACACGAAGGATTTCCACTAGCTCGTCCACCTAGGACCCTTTACAAGGAGTACCCAACACTCCTCTCTTTACAACCTCCTCCCTGAGGCCAACTCCAACAATCACAACCTCCTCCTTGAGGCAAATTTTCAAACCAATACAACAAACTCCCAATCACCAACCAATACAAGGATCACCTCTCAACTAGAGGGATACAACCCAAAGCATAAAGCTAAGAAAAGATTGGGTTACAACTTGGTGGTCACAACAACAACCACAAACAACTTCTTCTTCCACACAAATAACCTATAGATATAGAAAGTAGATTTTAGCTCAAGTGTGGAGAAAACCAAGGGATATGAAACCAGCAACTCAAAGAAAAACCTTTGGGAAACAAATGAAATCAAGATATAGAAGTTCAAACAAAAGCTTTTCCCAAAATCCCTTTTCTTTGGTTTTCAAACCCTAATCAAAAACACAAAAGATTGTTCACTTTGAATCCAAAAACCTATTTTTTTTTCTTGCAGCAAAAACACCAGAGAGATAGAAAATTTTAGCCCAAAAATTCTTAGAGAAAAACTCTCTCAAATGGGGTATTTATAGGCAATTTAGAAAACTAGCCGTTTACAGAACTTTTGCCAGAAATAGCCTTCCGGTCGACCGGGACGGTCGACCGCCCAACGGTCAAATTTAGAACCGTTGTGGCTACCGGTCGACCGCCTCGGTCGACCGAGAATTCCTAAGAGCCAACAGCTCTCCGTCGGTCGACCGCTTCGGTCGACCGGATACAGAGTCAGCCAGCGTGCACGTATCCGTGCACGTCGGTCGACCGGAACGGTCGACTGGCTTCTTTGGTGCGGTCGACCGTACCAGTCGACCGGCCAAGCCTGGCAGACAAAAATCAGGTCTGAAATCTGGGAAAAAATATTATAATAAATCCCACAAAATCTCTAAAATTCCACAAAAATAGTTTTATCATTTTATATTGAAATACAAACTTGTGTTAAAAATCCTAATACAAATTTCAAACATATTGACTATTTTTGTGTCATAGAAATTTTTGCCAAAAACCAAAAACCGTATTTTCTAAAACCTTGTATTTTGAATAGAAAATACACATTGTCTAAAACTTATCCATGATACAAAAATATGATATTTAAACACTTTGAAGCATATTGTATATGAATAGAAATTCAATATACAAGAAACATATATATCATGATTTTTGTCATTAAGTCCAAAAATATGTTTTGTTGTAAATACCAAAACATAAAACACATGGAATAGATTATCAAACAAAGTTTGTCTAAACAATTGAAGCATGCATGTATATAGAACAAATCTAATATACATAAACCATGTAAACTTGTTTTGATAAAAAATCTATTCATGAAAACCAAGATCGGTTAAACCTAAAACCGAAAATCAAAACATGAAAGGTGTGTGTTGTGAACTTGAGCTTATCATACTATTCTAATCTTTACAATTTGGATCTAAACCCAAACTAAAACTATGGATACCTAAGTCTTCTTGTAGAGCGCAATCTCCAAGCTAGAGCGCAATCTCCAAGACGGCTCGATCCAAAAACTCTTGATTCACCGAGCAAGTGCAATGTATGATCTTAGATGCGCGGGCTCTTGAATCAACATGTGCAAGCTTCCAATTCATCTTGTTGAAGCTAAACACCAACTAATATCTTGGTTAATGATCTGAAACTAAAATCACAAGATTATTAGTACTCATAACTACATGAGTTAATCATCATCAAAACTAGAGTGGAAGGCCTTTGGGCCAACAATCTCCCCCTTTTTGATGATGACAAAACTCATGGAGTTATATATGCATGGATTAAAGTAAAACTTCAAAGAAGCTCCCCCTTAACTCATGCATAGGAATAAACAAACAATAAGATGCATATAAACAAGGTTCTTGACATAAAATGAATATGCATATGAAACATGCTATTGATTCCAATTAAAACAAAACAAATAACTTACCAAACAAAACTCTTGATACTAATAAAAACACTAATAAAAAGAAAACTCATAATGCTCTTGATTCCAATGGATATTAATAAAAAAATAAAACTCATATTGCTCTTGATTCCAATACCAATGGAGATGAAATGAACATAAAACTGAAAACTCATGCATATCAACTCCAATAAATCTTCTCCCCTTTTTGTCAATCATCAACAAAGGGTAAAAACAAAAAGGATATGAATTCTTCTCCCCCTAAATATATGAAACAAAGAATAAACAAACTACTTCAAGGGGTGAAACCAAAAAAAAATGATACCAATTTAAAAAAAGTGTTAAAGAAGTGCATTATGATATCAATAGAAAGTGATCATAAAAACATTTAAGAAATACCTACCAATTACCAATTGAAAGTAAGAGGGGCATTGAAACAAATATGATCCCAAGTGAAATTAAAACATATTGACAATAAAACACATGATACCAATTGAAAAACACAATGATACCAATTTTGAGTAAACAAATGTATCTAGATACCAATTGAAGATATTTATCTTTATAAGCAAATGAAACCAATTAAAAATCAATAATCATTCTTTAATCATTTTTCATTATAAAGTTAGGGAGTGGAAACAAAACCAATGGTAAACTAAATACCAATTGAAAAATTGAAATGTGAGTTTTCTCCCCCTTTATGAAATACCAACTAAACATATGCATAAGCTAGAAATAAGATACCAATTGAAAACTAAGTCAATTGAAATAATGTTAAAGCTCAAGCTTAGCATAAGCAAGATAATGATAATGCTTGTATAATGATACCAATTGAAAATTGAATCAATTGAAAATGATGGTCATTAAAAAAAAAATCAAGCTTATCATAAACAAAATTTGTGATATATTGAAGCACAAATAAATCATCTATATATGTATGTAAGAAGTAGATACCAATTGAAATTGATACTAAATGAAGTGTAAGCATACATATATAAAACAAAACATATATGAGTATACAAAAGGATGTCAAGATTGATACCAATTGAAAGAATTCAATGATACCAATTGAAACAACAATAAATACAAGTGTATATCTCATATAACCTACCACCCAATCATGGTTCAAGATAAAAAGGATTTTCATTATAAAGCATACATGAACATGATCTCCCATCCAACCACCCTTTGATGGTAGGGGTTTTCAAAATAGATTTGAAATTATAGTTCGTTTGAAAATCACTACCAAAGAAAGGAATATCGCAACTAGTTAAATGGAAAACTTGTTAACTAGTACGAAATCCTTCAAGTAAGGAATAACAAAAATATTTTTCATGAAACATGAAAATCACATGATCACTAAACACTCAAATTTCATAAAGCCCAAATCATAGCCTCATGAAAACAAATCATGAGTAAACAAGTAAGTGAATGAACAAGTGTAATGTGAGATACATTGTCATGAAAATTTTGCATTCAAGTACAAATTCCTTTAAAATATTTACACATGATAAATTAAATTACTTTTACCAAAAGAAATTTCCAAAAACATGAAACCCATCAAAACGATTTAAACCTTCAAGGCATATGTATGTCATGTACAAACTAAAGTATACATACATATCCCAAACATAATGAGTCCACAAGAGTATATGCATGAAGGCATGTGGCTCAAGGATGTATATGTATAATCAATGGTTAAGACAAGATAGACATATACATGAAGTTAAACACTTTATCATAGAAAAACACATGATCATAAAACATATCAAAATGAGGAATACATGTTTGAATGTATGAATCATCAAAACTAGACTATACTGGCACATCTAATGAGTACAAATAGGCATCCAAGCACAAACATATATAAAGGTTTATTTGTGGCCCATTCTATGTACAAGTATAACTCCTAGTTTTCATGAAAACTAACATCTAAGCATATATTCAAATCATAGAGCATACAACAAGTCATAAATCAACAATTATTCTAAAAATGATCCTTATGAAAATTCATATGCTATAAGAATCAAGATAATATCAAAACAATTGTGAAAACACAAAATATGGAATCATGTAAACAATGGTGATTACAAATTGCAATACATGTATAGCAATGAACATACTAATCAACACATGAATCATTAAAACACAAAATCATATGATCATTGTGCATATGCATGTACATTAGATCTAAAGCATACATGTTAGTTTAAACAAGGTGAGACACTAAATATAGATCCATATGAAACATGGGTGCTCAAGGAACTAAACATGTATAACATTAATCTAATGAACAAGGCACAAGCATAATGAACAACAAAACATGACATGCTATAAAATATGAACATGGAAAGTATGCAAATAAAAAATTAGGAGTTAGAGATGATACCAAAACCAATGAAGTTGCACCTCTAGTTCTTCAAAACACGGTGGTCCTCCCACCAAATCTCCTTGAGAGTGAAGCATCCAAATGGTTCTCCTTTTAGCTTAGAATGCATCCACCTCAAGGCACCAATACCCTCACGTGACGCGAGAGCTCCCACCTACATCAAAAGTCAAAGAGGTGGTTTTTGGTACCCATTTTCTTTTGGGTCCACGGGGGTTAATATCTTTTCTCACCCAAACATAATTCGTTGCTAAATTTTCATGATAAATGCGATCATAACAAAATCTAGCAAGGTGGCCTTTTCGACCACAATGTGTACATGTGTACACGTGAGCATACATATGATGGTGGTGATCATGAAAAGCATGTGTATGCCTAGATGGGTGTGCATGCAAGGTTGGAACTTGTTTCTTGCGAACCAAGGTTTCCAATCGTGTGTGATTCATGGCACAATGGCTCAAAGTGGAGCCCAAACTATCAACACTTCTCTTCAAAACAAGTATATCATTTTCAATGTTAGAAGATAAAGTGGAGCATGCAATAGGTGTGCTAGAACATGAAGTAACATTAGCATGGCAAACATCAATCTCTTTTTGCAAAGATTTATTTTTAATCAAAACCAAATCTAATTCTCTAGTAATTGAATCAATATCATTTTTCAAAGTAAGATTTTCTTTAAAAGTAAAATCCAATTTTGAAGATAAAATCTCATTGTGCTTTACTACATCATCACAATCATTTTTATTTTTCAAAAATTCATTTTCCTTTAAAGCAAGTTCAAGTTGAGATTTAAGTGAGTCACATTCACTTGCAATCTCTTCCTTCTCTTGTAACATCAATTCAAAATTAGAGCATAAATCCTTTAATTTATTTTTCAAAACAAGATTATCATCTTTCAACAAATCATGTTCTTCTAACAAATTTTCAAGCTTTTGAGCAAGTTCCATATTTAAAGTTTGAACTTCAAAACAACCATGGCAATAGGAACTAGAGCTATCATCAATATAAGAATCCGATTGTACCTCAAGGGAGTTCTTCCCTTGGACCATGAGGCATTGCTCTTCGGACTTTTCTCTTTTAGATCTCTTCATCTTGTTAATTATCCTTGGAAGCTCAGGAGACGTCAAGATGCTCCAAACTGCAAAAGCCGAATCATAGTGATCAAAAACGGGTAAAAGAAATTCATTTAGAGATGCTCTAAGTGCTCTAAGTGCTAATGCATTGGCCCTCTTATGCTTGCTACTATTAGGGAGGGATTCTATGGTAATGGCTTGATAAACTAGATGACCTAGTGTTTTAAATGCCTAGTCATGTCCATCTTCCAAGTATCAAGTCTAAAATGGTCAAACATAGGAGGGCTAGCCATGAGTGCAAACTAGTATGAGTGCAAATGAAGATTAGCAAACCAAGATCTTAACTCCTAGGTGGTTAAACCTAAATATCAGGAGCGCTAGCTCTGATACCAATTGAAAAGTCACCTAGAGGGGGGGGTGAATAGGTGACAATGCTAATCTATGAACTAAATGCAGAATTTAAAAACTTAATGCAAATTACACTCAAGTGCTATCAACAAGTGATGCACACAACCAAGCCAAGCAAATATGAATGAGCAATGTAAATAAATGCAAGGCACAAAGTAAAGAGAGAGTAGAGAGAGAGCCAATGGATCAAGCGCAAACACAAAGATATGTTATCGAGGTTCGAGCACCCAGCTCTACATCCCCGCCTTCGACACACAAAGGATTTCCACTAGCTCGTCCACCTAGGACCCTTTACAAGGAATACCCAACACTCCTCTCTTTACAACCTCCTCCCTGAGGCCAACTCCAACAATCACAACCTCCTCCTTGAGGCAAATTTTCAAACCAATACAACAAACTCCCAATCACCAACCAATACAAGGATCACCTCTCAACTAGAGGGATACAACCCAAAGCACAAAGCTAAGAAAAGATTGGGTTACAACTTGGTGGTCACAACAACAACCACAAACAACTTCTTCTTCCACACAAATAACCTATAGATATAGAAAGTAGATTTTAGCTCAAGTGTGGAGAAAACCAAGGGATATGAAACCAGCAACTCAAAGAAAAACCTTTGAGAAACAAATGAAATCAAGATATAGAAGTTCAAACAAAAGCTTTTCCCAAAATCCCTTTTCTTTGGTTTTTCAAACCCTAATCAAAAACACAAAAGATTGTTCACTTTGAATCCAAAAACCTATTTTTTTTTCTTGCAGTAAAAACACCAGAGAGATAGAAAATTTTAGCCCAAAAATTCTTAGAGAAAAACTCTCTCAAATGGGGTATTTATAGGCAATTTAGAAAACTAGCCGTTTACAGAACTTTTGCCAGAAATAGCCTTCCGGTCGACCGGGACGGTCGACCGCCCAACGGTCAAATTTAGAACCGTTGTGGCTACCGGTCGACCGCCTCGGTCGACCGAGAATTCCTAAGAGCCAACAGCTCTCCGTCGGTCGACCGCTTCGGTCGACTGGATACAGAGTCAGCCAGCGTGCACGTATCCGTGCACGTCGGTCGACCGGAACGGTCGACTGGCTTCTTTGGTGCGGTCGACCGTACCAGTCGACCGGCCAAGCCTGGCAGACAAAAATCAGGTCTGAAATCTGGGGAAAAATATTATAATAAATCCCACAAAATCTCTAAAATTCCACAAAATAGTTTTATCATTTTATATTGAAATACAAACTTGTGTTAAAAATCCTAACACAAATTTCAAACATATTTGACTATTTTTGTGTCATAGAAATTTTTGCCAAAAACAAAAACCGTATTTTCTAAAACCTTGTATTTTGAATAGAAAATACACATTGTCTAAAACTTATCCATGATACAAAAATATGATATTTAAACACTTTGAAGCATATTGTATATGAATAGAAATTCAATATACAAGAAACATATATATCATGATTTTTGTCATTAAGTCCAAAAATATGTTTTGCTGTAAATACCAAAACATAAAACACATGGAATAGATTATCAAACAAAGTTTGTCTAAACAATTGAAGCATGCATGTATATAGAACAAATCTAATATACATAAACCATGTAAACTTGTTTTGATAAAAAATCTATTCATGAAAACCAAGATCGGTTAAACCTAAAACCGAAAATCAAAACATGAAAGGTGTGTATTGTGAACTTGAGCTTATCATACTATTCTAATCTTTACAATTAGGATCTAAACCCAAACTAAAACTATGGATACCTAAGTCTTCTTGTAGAGCGCAATCTCCAAGCTAGAGCGCAATCTCCAAGACGGCTCGATCCAAAAACTCTTGATTCACCGAGCAAGTGCAATGTATGATCTTAGATGCGCGGGCTCTTGAATCAACATGTGCAAGCTTCCAATTCATCTTGTTGAAGCTAAACACCAACTAATATCTTGGTTAATGATCTGAAACTAAAATCACAAGATTATTAGTACTCATAACTACATGAGTTAATCATCATCAAAACTAGAGTGGAAGGCCTTTGGGCCAACAGGCATGACCCAGCCTACACTGGTCAAGACGTGTCATCACAATTTGCAAACTTTCCTACTTGCTCAAATAGGAGTGGAATGTTGTACTTGGAAGCAGTTGGTGCTACAAGGCAAACAAGTGGAATAGATCATCTCCAGGGTCAGGGCTGAAGAAAAAGACAGTAAACCATGACCCGACAAGTTAATGGACGCATCCTAGAGTGATCTTCTCAACTGAGAGGAAGAGATGTACTCGCAACGAAAGTAAAATCACCTTCGAAGACCCAGTCAGTCAGAGGAGTTATGGCTTCTAGCCAATCACATGTTAATAAATCATATTCCTTCAAGGATGAGCACATGATCTCTCTGTTCAAGTTACTTCAAAAGAGTAACAGACTCAAACTTTCGGAGATCAGACGCCCTGAAGAGGTAGGGAAGACTGATGATCCCAACTACTGTTTATATCACAGGATGTTGTGACACCCTACCAAGAACTGCTATATCTTTAAAGATATCTTTCAGGCTCTGTTCGATGCAGAGGTGTTAAAGCTTCGTCCAAAATAGATGAAGGTGACCGCCAACATGACGGCTGCATCACCAATTTAATTTGGATGAAATCTCCTACTAGAACCAACCGGGGTGGTTCCTATCCTAAAAGGAGAACTAAGAGTGATCAATACAGATTCTCATAATTAGAGAGAGAAAGGTCTTATTCCTGTCCCTACTCCTCAAGGAGAGACGATGTGGGTCAATCCTGACATTGTTGAGAGCCAACAATGGACGACTGTCACAAACAGAAAGTCCAAAGGCAAGGCCGAGGCATCCTCCAGTAATGTGGTAAGTATATCTACAAGAGAACCCGAGGAAGATATCGTCTCCTTTACTAATTCAGGAGACGAGGAGTCCGCCTTTGTTGCTAACGTAAGCGCACCTCCCACATCAAAAACTAAATTCGAAAAGCATTACCTGAAATAGTACGACAAATCTTTAGTAAACTCGCCACAGCCAGCTGAGGAGACAATCGAGCAGTCCACGAGGCCATCCGTGAAAAAGCAAAAAGAGCTTCGGTATGTCAAAACTCTTCTGAAAAACAATGCGGGACCATCAACTCCCTTTTGTTTTGATGTCTTGGCTAAACTAGCCAACATCCCTGCTCGAATCACTCTTTATGAGCTTTTAAGGCTTTTCAAGTTTACAACGAATGCTCTAAGAGAAGCATTAGCAGATACAGAGGTTTTTGTAACCTAGATTCCTGCTATATGTGAAGAGAAAGACGGCGAGCATTGCCACCATACCTCAAAGCAGTTTCCCTGCATCACCTTCACTCAAAAGGATATGCAAGTTAAAGGGAAACATGACAGATCCTTGTATTACACTGGGTACATTTGATCATCTGAAGTGAGTCACATTCAGGTTGATTCAGGATCCGTATTGAGCATTAAGTCTCGCAAGGTCATGCAACATTTAAGAATCCCCACCTACCAATTGAGCGCCACTCGGACAATCATCTATGGCTTCAACGCTAATGGTACGACCCGATGGGGAAAATCAAACTCAGGTGTCAAATCGTGGACCTAAAATCTGAGGTGACATGTTATATCATTGATGCGACACCTCATATAATCTGCTGCTGGGACGACCTTGGATTCACCGCAACGCTATCGTCCCATCGACTCTTCATCAAGTAATGAAATACATTGGTGAATATGAAAAGTGAGAACATTGATTGTCGAAAGACATCTGTTCAAAAGAGTTGAGAATTATTTTACTGATTCCCTCTTTTATCAGGATTCTCTTGAGGTTGATGAGAATCCACTCACAGAAGAACTTGACTCTAGCAACGAAGTAGATACGGAGCCAGAAGAAGATGGGTACCTCTGGAAAATAAATCCTCTTGTAATGAGCATTGATGAGCTCGAAGTCAGGACCACTGCTAATGCTGAAGGCGAGTGGTTCATCAATGAAGATTTAAATTTGGCTTACTTTTCTACATTTGCTTCGGATTTTGTACCATTAGATACTAGCACTGACGTGGACAATGATCCTTGATTAGCAATGAATGCCTTGAAATCATTGCGTGCACCAATAAAGTCATCCCTCCAAGTACGCAAAAAGATAGAAGGCACACATAATGCCTTCTTTGAAGTACCAGCCAAGCAAAGGGGTCAAAAGCCAATTCAATTCGGACGGATCGAGACAGAGCCCGTAGCTTGTGAAAGCTTAGGGGGTAATTCTGACTCTCCATAATTCTTCTATTATGGATAAACGTCACGTCATATGATGGAAAGAATGTGGTATGATTTTACCAAGGAATCAAGCCATAATTTTAGCAAAGGAAAACGAGCACTACTTCCTTCATTTGCACTGAAAGGCAAAGACCCCCATTACTACTATAAGACTCGAAAAGGACTCGGTTATGTAACTACACCAGTCTCATCAGATCTCAGATCTGATAAAGAGGTCTATTATGATAGCTTGTCGCAATATCATTATGGGAATCAGATGCCAGCATCGGTAATGTCTTCATGGTATCAGCCAGCCACTTGGAAGATTACAGAGAAGATACTTTCAAACCTGAAGAATTAATCCAGCCAGACTCTGATCATAAATTAAAACTAAATTACTCTTCGGGATATGCGTTTTGAGCAACGCGAGCTACCCATTAAGGATAAAGTGACTCCCATAATCTTGGAGATGAGGCTAACCCCAAGCCCATATTCAAAAGCAAAAGCTTGTCGCCTTCTAAGAAAGAAGACCTAATACAACTCATATGAGTAAATAGATGTCTTCGCTTGGAATTATGAGGACATGCCCGGGCTTGATCGCAGATTGCTATGCATCGTCTTCACATCAACCTGGAAGCTAAACCAGTCAAACAATAGCCACGACGGCTCTGTCCCGGGATCATGGAAGCAATCAAATCAGAGGTGAAAAAGCTCATAGACTCTGGTTTTGTCAGAGAAGAGCAACATCCTGATTGGGTGGCCAATATAGTGCCCATTCCACAAGAAGAATGAAAAGATCTTGATTTGTATCAACTACCGTGACCTAAATGCCACCTACCCTAAAAATGGATTTTCTCTCCCAATCATGGATGTTATGATTGACAACACGTGCGATTTCGAGAGAATGTTTGTTATAGATAGCTTCTCAGGGTATAATCAAATAAAGATATACCCTAAAGATGAAATGCACACATCTTTCCAGACGTCTTTGGGAGTATAATGCTACACAGTAATGCCCTTTGGCTTGAAGAATGCCAGTGCGTCATATCAACGCGCCATGAACGCGATCTTCCATGAGGATATATGCAAGATCGTAGAATGCTATGTCGATAATATCGCCATGAAAAGCCGCAACAAAGGCGATCACCTCGCAGACCTGAAGAGAGTGTTCAACATCACGTGGGCTCATAATTAAACCCCCTAACCAAGTCTTTCCTGAGGGTAGCAAGTGGCAAATTTCTTGAATTTGTTATTACATCTAAAGGAATTCACCTCGATCCAGAGAAGATCCGTGCCGTCCAAGAGATGCAACCTCTGAGAAATCTCAAAGAACTCAGAGGTTTACAGGGATGACTGGCGTACATCTGGAGAATTATATCAAATCTCCCAGGGCCCTGTCCTAGATTAACGAAAAAGAGAGTCTCATTCATTTGCGACAATGCTTGCCAAGAAGCATTCAAAAAGATCAAGGAGTATCTCACACACCCGTCCGTTCTGGTAGCTCCAGTATCAGGCAAACCTTTCTTGTTTTATGTTTGAGTGATGGATCATTCCTTAGGAGCTTTACTAGCCCAAAATAATAATCAAAACCATGAATAGGTGATCTATTATTTAAGTAGAATAATGATTGGGGCGGAGCACCATTACAGCCCAATCGAAAATGAATGCTTAGCGTTGGTCTTCGCTGTCCAGAAGATGTAACACTACCTCATGTGGCAACACATTCAAGTCATCTCCAGAGTTAATCCTTTGCGATTGCTCATGATAAAGCCATTTTCGCTCAACTGCAGACAAGTGAAATAGGCTATATTACTTCACAATACGAGATGCAATTCATGCCACAAAAGGCGGTCAAAGGGCAAGCTGTGGTAGATTTTCTAGCCGATCATCCAGTTTCAAAAACTTCAAAACTTTATGAAGATCTCCTAGATAAGATTGTAGAAGTTAACATAATCAACGCCTCCTCAGAAGAACAAGTTTGGCAGTTGTTTTTTGGTGGAGCACCGAGGACGAACCTGAGGGAAATATTATCGTAGGTGTGGGGGTAGTACTTACCCCCCCACAAAACTATGTGATCCCACGTGCATTCTCGTTAACTGAGCTGTATTCCAACAATGTCTCAGAGTAAAATGTTCTCTTGACCGAGATGCAACTTGCTAAAGAGATTGGAGTCAAAAATCTCGAAGCATATAGTGATTCAAAGCTCATCGTCAATCAGGTTCGCAGGGAGTACGAAGTCTGACATGAAGACTTGGTACCTTATCACAAGCGACCATTATTATTGCAGAGAAGTTTGAAAACTTCTACATTGACCATGTACCACGTCAGCAAAATGTACATACAGATGCACTGATGTCTCTCGCCGCTTCATTGGCCTTTCCTGTCGGAACCACAGAGAATGTACTTGTCACAGTTGTGTCTTGTAGTGTTGTAATTTTACCCTTGAAGACAGTAAAACTCCAAAAGGAGACCTTCAAGTCAAAGAGGTTCTCGAGACTTTGACAAGTCTTGAACCTTGGGATTGACGATTCCCTTACATCGACTTTGTCTTATATGGCATATTGCCTAACAACCCTAAAGAGGTAGCTGCCATCAGAACGAAAGCTCCTCAATTCTATTACAATGCGATCATGCAAATATTATTTTGTCAATCGCATGATGAAATCCTACTCTGATGCCTTTCACACAAAGAGGCACAGGAGGCGCTCAAAGAAGCTCATGACGGTATGTACGAAGCTCACCAACCCGACCCAAACTCAGAGACCGGCTTAGAAGACTTAGCCACTACTGGCCAAAGATGATCCCCAACGCTATCGCCTATGCTAAGTGATGCCATGCTTGTTAGATCTATGGTGATTTCATCCATCAAGCACCGAGAAAATCTTCATCCAACATCCTCTTCATGGCTATTCGAGATGTGGGGAATGGATGTTATTGGACCCATCAGTCCTCCGACATCCAAAGGACATCGTTTCATCTTGGCCATAACAGATTACTTCTCTAAATGGGCAGAAGATATTCGCTAGAAGGAAGTAAAAACACCAAACGTAATCAAGTTCATCAAACATCATGTGCTCTACTGCTTCGGTGTACCTCGACGAATCATCCACGATAATGGACCCC
Source organism: Agave tequilana (assembly GCA_038442645.1). Taxonomy (NCBI): domain Eukaryota; kingdom Viridiplantae; phylum Streptophyta; class Magnoliopsida; order Asparagales; family Asparagaceae; genus Agave; species Agave tequilana. The sequence continues at coordinate 197,719 of JAVJIF010008246.1, forward strand.
AATTCGTCAGCCAAGCAATTCAGTGGTTCTGTAATAAATTTAGAATCTAAAGTCTATCATCAATTGCATACTATCCAGCTGCTAATGGACTTGTAGAAACCTTCAACAAGACTATTGGGAAGCTTTTCAAGAAATTCATCTTGAAAAGTCAACGCGACTGGGATGACAAATTAGGCAAATGCTTATAGGCTTACCGCACAATGGTGAGAATCCTGACGAAAGCCATGCCATTTTTTTTGGTGTACGATGTGAAGTTGTAATCCCACTAGAGATCCAGGTCCCATCTCTGCGAGTTACCTTGACAATCAAGATGGCAGATGAGAAAAAGTATTGATTACGTCTCCAGGTGTTGGAAGCTTTAGACGACAGACGTCTGCAAGCCCAATAGCAAATCAAGCTCTATCAAGCTCGAATTTTCAGAGTCTTCAATAAGAAAGTCAAAGAAAGGATTTTCAAGAAAGGCGACCTTGTCTTAACTGTCAGAAGACCCATGGTCATGACACATAAGACAAAAGAAAAGTTCTAACCCAAATGAAAAGGACGATTTGTAGTAGAGTCAGTCTACTCAAATAGAGCAGACTCTCTCATAACTCTAGATGGCAAAACGCTAATGATGCCTATCAACAGCAAGTTCTCGAAGAAGTACTATCCTTAGATGGACTCTTCTCATGATCAGGTTAACACTGCACAACTAATTAAAGCTTCACCCTGATCAGTCAGATGCATTAGGGTTAGAGATTCAAGATGTTTGGAAGAGCGCCAAAGAAGAGCTTCTTCCTTCAACAAATCATATCACGGTCGACCGATGCCAAGCTGATCTTGTTGACATCACGATGCATGTTGTCAAATCAAAGAGACAAAGTGTGAAACTTCAGTTTTAGCCTTGTTACCCTTCTCATGATCAAGTTAACACTACACCTCTGATCAAACCTTTAAGATTCAAGATGCTTGGAAGAGCGCCAAGAAGAGTTTCTTCCTTCAATGAATCACATCACAGTCGACCGACGCCGAGCTGATGGAACATTGTTGACATCATGATGTATCATGTAAACATCGGAGAAAAGACAAAAACAAAATGTCAAGTTTTAGCCTCGTCACTCTTCTCTAGTTCATCTCCACTACATTCGATGCCCCTGACGGCTAAAGGATAGAAGAAGTAGTTGGCATTTAAGTCCAACAAAAAGCCCTCGATAACTCATCATGCTGAGGGAAATAACATGACTAGACCAGCTCAAACGGTAGCTAGTAAGGCATACCAAATTCGTTGATAGCTGAGGGTTTGCTAAAAATCCTGAGGTACCTATTCCCGCTTTCCCCTCTAAAATCTCTTACCAATTTCCATTCATGGAATGGTGAGACCTTAAAAAAGTTGTAATTATTTTTCCAACGAAATAATCACAAAATAAAACATGTCAAGTTAATATTATACCTCATACATACTCCACTGTTAAGTTAACATTATACCTCTAACAGTGATTTCCCTCAATATTCCCAGTGGATAAAATTTCAGCTTGCCAATTCTCTTCAATAGAATGACAAGTCCACTAATTTGCTCAAATCACAAAATCCCTTTGTCAAGTTAATACTACTCCTCTGACCAAAATTGCTCATATCGCAATATAAATCGCTATTAAATTAACACCTCATTTATGACAATGATTCTCTCAATTTTTCCACCGAAAATGAGACATTCAATGCTAAATTAAATATCACACCTCTAGCATCTATTTCATTGATAAGTTCAATACTACACATATGACAATGATCCACCCTCGAGCCTTGTCATCGAAGCTGAGACATCAAATGTTAAGTTAATATCAAACCTCTAGCATTTACCTCGCTGTTAAGTTAATATGAAACCTATGTCAGTGATTTTCTCAGTTTTCTCAATAAAAATGAGATCTCCTTGATACTAAGTTAATATCACACTTCTAACATTCACCTCCTTGTCAAGGTAATATTACACCTCTGACAATTCAAATTTGCTTCCAATTGCAAATCCTAACCCATCACATTAACATTACACCTCTGAGGGTAAAAATTTTGATAAATCTCAAGTAGATTTAACTCTACTTGTTATTCTCATCAATAGGATAACTAGTCCACAAAATTTGTTCAAATCACGAATTTAATTTTTGTTAAGTTAACATCACACCTCTCACAGTAACCTTTTCAAATTCCTTGAAGGAGTTTCAAAATTTTGAGTTGCTATGTTAATCATCACCTCTAACGATCAAAGTAAATCACTTTCATTTGTCTAATTTTCAAAATACAAAAAGAAAGTTAAGGCAACACGAAGGCAAAATTATCACTTTTATTTATATCAAAATTTAAAAGTGATACAAACACTCTCTTATTTAATAAAATGGAGTGTTACAAAGAAAAAAAAAGAACAAAAAGTCACTCTTGCTCAACAAGAGATTGTATTTGCTCCTTGAGACATTGATATCCCTGTAGCATGCCCTTTTGACCATAGCTAGAGCTTGGACCAGTAACTCTTCCTCTGACAAAAACTTTTTAGTAGAAATTGGCTTCATGATTGGATTATTCTACATGTAGAATGGTAGATCCACTTTCTCTCCTCTTGAGAACAATATTATTTTTCGAGATTGAAATGCAATCTAATGTGAAAGACCTCCCTCACAAAGCCATAATCCTTCGCTTAATTGTAGATTTTGCCACCAGAAAGTCATCCAATGAGCATGGGTTCTTTGTCGCTATCACTTCTTTGAATAAGATTGGTGAAGGAAGGATCCGAGACCTTACTGGTGACATCCCCTTTCCGTGACCTTTAAATGCATCATGCTCATTGTGGTCGCTTTCTTGAGTAACATAGGTGAAGGAAAGATCTGAGACTATACTTCCGCATCATCTCTAACATCACCCAGGTACAAACCAATAATGCCCCAGAAAGGTCCAGGACTGACGAAATTAGTTTTTGTCTTCATCGTACAGATCCCCCTCCCTCTTTGATGCCATCTCTAAAGAGAAGCTCTGACTTCCTAAATGGTTACTGATCAAATAAAGTTGTTGCTTCTTGTTGGCTTCAATGAATACAACTATCTTCCACAGGCTGGAAGAGATAGTGGAGTCAACATCGACGATATAGCCGAGGGCTGCAAGAGGAGAAAACATGGGAGTTAATTTTGCAAAGGCAAAAATATGTCAAGATATTGAGTGTGAGGCTCAACATGAGACCCACGTCAAATGGTTGAAACGTGAGGCTCACATGAAGCTCGCGTCTGAGCGTCAGACTTAGAAATTTTTTAAGTCTTGAAGCTCAAATGGGAATCTTATGAACGAGACCCGCGTTTAAGATCTCAAGACGCGAAAATCGCTACGATCACATCTAATATCTCAAAATGTGAAACTCGCTAGGACGTGAAAATCACATCAACAAGGTCAAAACTTAAAGATCATCAACACGAGAATCGCGTTTACAAATCAAACATGGACTCATGAATCTTAAATTGATCGTCCAATTTCAGAAGAAGTTTTAGAAACTTCAGAAAGAAGTTAAGAGACAGTGTCTTTTCACGATCAACAATATCAAAGCTTCAAGAAGGCGGTATCTCACCATGTGCGACAATGACGAAAGCCATTCCTACCAGAAGAAAGGATCTTTTGAGGGAGAGTGCCATCCATCAGGGTGTGGCAACAAGGATGCTAGCAAAGAAATGATGCTTTTTTAGCATAATTTGACTGTGATAATCTTTGAAGAAGATTGTGAGAAAGCATTAAAGTTTTGATTCTTCTAAAGACCCTAGAACTCTGAAAGTTCTTCAGAATACGGGCCTGAGGAAGAGAACAGTCAAAACAAATGACTGTTAAGAGATTCTTAGCCTATTTATAGGCCCTCCAATGGCCTTAATTAACGGTGTAAACCATAAAGCTGTTCTTAAAAGCCCCTTAATGGCCATAATTTGTGGCGCGAATCTTAAATCCAGTCTGAGCAAGACACGTGTCTGACACGTTATTCGAGTTTCAAAGACATTCACGCTCGAAAACTATCATTGACTTTTTAGTCCCCAAGATAGATCCGCGTCCTACTCATCAATTCAAGGACCGCATTCAGAAATCAAACACGGACTAGTAAAATCTGCATCGACTGATCAACTTCAACAGAAGTTTTTGAAACTTCAAAAAGAAGTCAAGAGAACAGATCCTCTTCGTGTTCTTAATGGCAAAAGCCACTCAACTTACCAGACATGTGGGCTTCCTGTGGAGAAGAATCACCTATGGCAGATGGCGCAACGATAGCGCTCAAAGAAGCAGCTGTTTGCTTAGGTTTTGGAGCCATTTCGGCGGTGAAATCTTTGAAAAAAGATTGAAAAAAAAGCTCAAAGTTTCATGATTTTTGAGAAAGCTTGGGAGCTTTAGACGCAGGCCTGGTTGAAGAGGATGAACAGTTAAAGTGAATTGACTGTTGAAAAATCTAGGTCTTTTATAGGACTTTCAATGGCCGAGATACACAGCACGTATCTCAAGCTCAATCCGAGACAGACACGCGTCCCACGCGGCGCTTGTGTCCGCGTCTGGAAAAATCTGAGCAATCTTTGAGTTTTGAGAGCCACGTGTCAACAACAATCAAGAGTCGCTTCTCAACAACAATCAAGAGCCACGTCTCTACAGCAATTGAGAGCCACGTCTCTACAATAATTGAGAGTCGCGTCTCAACTTTGATGAAGTTCGCGTCTCCACTTAATCAGTGTGCCAGAACCGTGTCTATGAGAGCTGCATTCTCTCACATACAATGAGTCTGTCTCTGATCTGCAATAAACTGGCAAAAGTAATCGATAACTCTACCAGTTCAATAGTACACTGGCAAATAAATCTAAGCTCACAACAAGTGCTAGACTAAGTTTTTAAGACACTTGTGATGATCTTCCCTGGAGACTTCAAGCTGTTCAATAATACACTCACGAAGACCACAATCCAGATAGGATCAAGCTTAGGGCATCTCAAAAGATTGCCAGTCCAATCATGAAAAGCCTGAAATCAACAGAAGTCCAAAGTATTTCAAAATCTGTCCCAGTCAACCGCGGAGTGTCGAAAACTTTGGAGGAAATTTTATAGGCTATCTAAAAATCATTAAGGACAAGCCATCAGACGAGAGCCTCACTCAACTCGAAGGTCGCATTTCAACTAAAACACGGACCTCGCGTTCAAAGAGACTTCAGACGCGGGCCTGAGTAAACCCACGTTCAATGTGAGTCTGAGTAACTCTACATTAGACGCGGGCCTGAAAAACCCTGCGTCTCATCTTAAATACGGATCTGAGTAACTCCGCGTCCCATTTTAAATGGGGGTCTGAGCAACCCCGTGTCTCATTTCAAGTGCAGGTCTGAGCATTCGCCACTCTACTTCAGATGCGGGTCTGAGAAACCCTGCGTCTCACTTCAAATGTGAGTCTGAGCAACTCCGCGTTCTTATTAAGACGCCCGCGTCTAGAATAAGCAACGCAAGGTCCACGTCCAACGCGAAACCTGCATTTCTGTTATAACTGACCCTCATTACTGGGTCAATAGACTTCCCACATAATGGGGAGTTAATTAATTGGTCATCAATAATGTATATTTTTAGTCACATTTTCATACTTATTTTTTATAAAATATTGCTATTTAATTCATTTAATGTTTAGTAATGTCCAGGCCTCCATAATCCAAGAGAAAGCCCAAAGAAGCCAAAAGCCCATAATTATTTTGAAAATAAAGATTAATTAGGAAGATAAAAGAAGCTTCTATTCTATCCCATTTAAATTTGAGTTTTAAATTAATTTAATTTAAAACCTAGAGGAGGAAAAGGATAGAACAAGATAAATAGAAGATAGAGGTGGACTTCTATTCAAATTCTGATTGCTCGCACCACAATTTGAAGATAAAGGGGAGAAAATTTGAATTTAACTCGAATTTAGAAATAACTTGATCTCCAAGATCAAAATATTTAAAAATACATGAATCAAATGAAGATTGAGGATAGACACAAAAAAGCCACGACAACCCTTTTTTGCTGGGAAAACGCGGCTGTTCTGGGGCTACGTGCGTCGAGTTTTGCGGGAGGTGTTCTACTGGGACTCTACTGTTCAAATCTCCTATAAATACTCTTGAAGATCAACAAAGTAGAGGCATCTCATCTCAGAGATTGAGTATAAGATTATTTGTTTAGCCATTTATTTCTGAATTTCATTGTATTATCTAGTTTTTAATTTGAAGAAGAAGATTTTTGAAGAAAAAGGACTTAGTAATTGGCCAGTGACAATCAATAAAAGTTCATTTATCTTTTCATCTCTCTTTTTCTTTAATTTCGTTGTTATTGCTTTAGTTTGTTTATTTTCTTTTCTTCTTTTCGTTTTGATGCAAATTTCCCTTCTCTATTATATATCTTGTTGAAAATAAAAAAATATGAATAACTAATTTATCTTATAGTTTCCTAATCTCTCGATTAACTTAAGTTTAGTCTAAAAGATGAACTGATTGAACTCTATATTAGTTTGAAACTCTAGGATTAAGTTGATGTTCTTAAAGATGAATAATTAGTTAAGTTGAACTATTTTAGAGTTACACTTTTTAATGGTTACTCTTAGTTCATATTTAGATAAATTGATAGCATCATGTTAGGTTTAAAAGACTTTCTTATACTATACTTAGAAACTAGGATGAACTAAAGTTTAATTTTATTTATTGTACTCTAATTAGGGTTACATTCTTCTTTACTCGTCTTACTTGGCTCTCAATCAAAACCCTAGGGTAGATCTTTATAAATTCAACATGATGTTCTCCCTTGTTAGACTAATACTTGGTTGTGGTAGATGATTAGTAAATTATAACTCTTTTTGCTTAATTAAATCCCTTTCTTACAACTAATATCTTTTTTTTCAAGCTATATGTACAGAGAAATCATTACGAAAAGCTTCAATCTCATCCTTCCCTGTGGATCGACCCGTCTAGCCTCTGCTACGCGGTTAAACAGAGAAGAGATTAAGAACTTTCTAACCTTAACTCTTGACTTTAGTTTCAATTCATTTTGTTTTCTCAATCAAAACTTTGGCATCGTTGCCGCGGAAGGAACGATATACATAATTTTTTACTTTTCTTCTCTATTTTCGTGTATAGGGGCAAATCATAGGAAATTAAATATTGCAGAATATTAACAGAGGCTTGGTGACTCTGTCCTAGAAGGCAGAGCACTTAACTCCACCACAAAGCTACGAAAATGCGGCAAGAGTCGTATTTTCGCCGCAAAATAAAGGAGTTCATCATCCTTCTTCTTTACAGGGTGATGGAATTATAATTCTATAGTTTTTGCAATTAATTTTTTCCCTGTTAGCCTGTTGTACATACTAATTCTAATTCAACAATAACTCATGCTTGTAATTTTTAAAACACGATTAGACATTGCATTCTAGAGCATTCATTTAATTCTGTGTATTTTAAATTATCGTTGAAAAGTGCTGGAGATCGAGGTAAGTTTACATAGCATCTAGATTAGAGAACACTTATGATTTAATTGCTTTGAGTGATACTATTATATTATTTTGCACACTTATACAAAATTGACTTAAGGGCAGAACCACTAACAAGATAAGGTAGGAAAGTCATTACCCTTTCTTAGCCTACAAACCATCTCCTCACTCACAACCTAAGACTAAATTTAAAATTTGAATAGAAGTTGGCTTTAAGGAATTCTCATACTCACTAGGAGATTAACCTAAGGAGAAAATTGTTCGAATTTGACTCTTGTCAAATCAGTGACTAGGTAGGGGATTAAGAAACGAAAGGTCGAAGGTTGGTGGTTTGGCATAATTAGGCCCGTCTTTGACGGATACCTCCCACCGATCTTGCTACCTACCTGGCCGATTAATCGTGGTCCGATTCGGCAATATACATCCCACGGATAATCTAAAGTTAGGATTCGTCTAGGTGTCAGGTCTACCCTAACTTAGACTAGATTTTTATTTATTTATTTATTTCTCTTTATTTTTAACATTTCTTGTATGATATGACTTATTACAATAATTTTTTTAATTTTAATAGTGATTCATATTACACTCCGACCTCTTTTGAATCGGATATTACCAGCCCGACATATCATAACTTTAACCAACCAAGCATGCCTGATTGGTCTTATCAAAATTAATACATGCCCCAGTCCTCATATTATGAACAAGGCTCGAACAATCATCACTACTCTTCACCGTGTGAATGATGGATGCAATACCCCCGAGCCATATTGTCAATGCCCTTTCCAGCAATCATCTTCATATACCCCTTTTTTCAAACCTATAGAAGAAACATTTGATTGGGAAAAGAAGATAAAAGTCTTAGAAGAGTTCGAGCGATGAATTCATAAATTGGAAGACTTACGATCCATTCAAAGGTTTCAAACCCTAAATCCATACATGATTCAAACCAAGATGATTACATCCATTATCTCGATAGGTTAGAAGCACAACTGGATCATTTGGAAAACATTGGAAATGTTAGGATTGAGGAAACTCTACCTAACAACCTTTTTGACCATTTCTGATTCACCTAGCCCTATTGATGAAATTGATGAATCATAGTGTCTTGAAGATCTTGGTCAAGATTCAATTTCATCACACCCAATGTGAACTTTATAAATCCCAACCATAGAACAAATTAGCAAGTTTTAACTTCAATGATATTGAAGTTGATTATCAATGCGAACTCGATCCTCAACTTTGTGATTTAATTCCAAACTTTGAATCTATGTTTACTCTGATGTCTTTACCCAATTTGGACCCAATTCTCGAGCCAATATTAATTCCAATACCCCTATACTGAAATTGGATTATCTATTTTGGGTAGTCACATTCATTTGATGGATCATGAATATGAACTTAAGTTCTTGATTTGGAGCCCACTCTTGAACCAAACTCGACTCTCAAACCTAAATTTGATTTTCCTGAGCCGGTATTGGTACCCAATCCTATCATTCTTAAGCCCAAATCAATCACTTCATCAAGTCAAATTCTATTGTTAGACCAACGTGTAGACAATGATGATCCTAAGATGGTATTCCAAGATTGGTCATACAACCAAGATAGTTTCAATGTTAGGGTCATGCATGATCCTATTCATTTGGGGGATAATAACAATTCAGAAAGAGGTCATAAAAGTGGGGTTTTTTGATGATCCACAAGATTTAGATTGGGTAGCAACGCTTTGCCCAATCTGGCCACCACCAGAACTGTAAATCACCTACAGGGGGTGAATATGTGACAAGCTAATCAAATGCAAAACAATACTGAATTAAAAAACTAATTATGCAACCTAAAAACTATTAAGCTAACACACAACGCATAACTAAAGAGTGTAACCGAATTTCTAGTGAAGGGCTCTGAACTATCTCCTCAAGATTCCTCTAGATTAAGAGTTGAGGTGCTATTATGGCTCTCTTGGTTGAATACTAATGTGAGCAAACAATCTCACGCAAATATATAAGTGAAGCACAAGGGAATATCAAGCATGAAAAAGATATAAACAATAATAGCATACAAGATATAAAACACAAATGAGAGAGAGGGATAAGCAATCGCAAACACAAGAGATTTGTTTCGAGATTCGAGCACACTTGCTCTACGTCCCCGCCTTCAACACTATGAAGGATTTCCACTATAATTGATCCCGCAAGATCAACTAGTACCGCAACACCTACAATGAGCTCACTCAAGAACTCTTGAAATCGCAAGTCCCTCACTTATTCACAACACACGCAAGCACACTAGCTTACCGAGGTCGCATTTCTATACCGAGCTCCCACATGAACTCGTCACAACACAAACCCACAAGTTCGCCTTCTCAAATAAAGATGAACTCTTGGTGATCTCTACACTTTGATCACCAAAAATAACTCTCATAACAAGTATCCTATAGGATGAATATAGCAATAGAAAGCTCAGGCTTGTGTGAGAAAACAAGATAGATTGAGTAATGAAAAACTCAAGAAATCTCTTTCGAAAACACTCTTTAAAAACTCTCCTTTTGATATAGAAGTTTTAGCCTAAAAATATGTGGAGAAAACCCTAAGAGACATGAGAAAAACTGGCTCTAAAACTTCTCCAAAATCTTATATAAAACTAGCCAAACAACTCCTTTTTATAGAGCTACAAAAACTAGCCGTTGGGGCAAATCCCCAGGCCAGATGACCTGTCGGTCGAACAACCAATAGTCATATTTATGACTGTTGGGGTTGTCAGTCGACCGCTGGGTCGATCGCACCCTGGTCTTGACCTATCGGTCGACCGAGGCTAGAACCAAAGGCATTGCTCTCTAGCTGGTCGACCGCTCCGTTGACCGGGGCCAGATCCAGAGAGTAAACTCTATGGATCGGTCGATCGGCCTTCAAGCCAGGGCTTGTTCATGTTTTGTGCACATCGGTGGACCGCTCAGTCGACCGACTTTTGGATAGGTCGACCGGTTGGTTAAACTGCCAGAAGCCCATGTCAGGGATATAAAGAGATTAAAACTTGGTCTTTTAACATCCTATAAAATCCCATAAAATCCCATAAAATTCACAAAAATAAGCTCATTGAAATACTTTGAAATCCAAATATATGTGATCAAAAATCAACAAATATTACAAATATGTTGAACTATTTTTGCAATAGAGAAATTCAGCCTTAAACCGAAAACGATATTTTTCAAAAAATCAAAATTTTAATAAAAAATATGGTGTTTCCAAAAACTTGTTCAAATATAAAAATAAGATATTTGAAACATTTTTGAAGCTAAGTGTGTATGGATATGATCCAATACATATATAAGATGAAATATCTATTTTTTTGATAATTAAGCTCTAAAATAAGTTTTGACTTAAACCAAACTTAAACACATGATATAAAAACATCAAATACGTTTTTCTAAACAGTTAAACCATCAATGTGTATGGATGAAATTCGAAACACATATAAAACATATAAACTTGTTTTGATGAAATCTAATCATCAAACATAAGGATGTATACTTTGAAGCTTAAAACTAAAATAATATTTTCTAAAGTCAAAATTACTCTTATGAAAACACATATAAATTTTTTGTGTGGTATGAGCTTGAGCATTCCACATCTAATCTATCTTTTACATTTTATCTAAAACAAAAAATCATAACACTTACAAATACGACACAAGTCTTGAAAATCTTCTCTTGAAAATCTTTTTCTCCTTCTTTACTTGGTCCAACCTTAATTCAATGAGCTAGGCTCCTCTTGAGTACTTGATGCGATTTAAAAATGCGAGCTATTGAATTAATACGTGTTAACTTCAAAACTTGACTTCAAATCTTTCGTTGAAGCTAAACACCGACTAAGATCTTGATCAAATATCTGAAACTATATGAACACAAGATCATTAGTGCTATAACTATATGAGTTAATCATCATCAAAACTCAAGTGATGGGCCTTTGGGCCAATAGGAACCACCACCTTAAGGTAACATTTTGCCTTCCTTTTGTCTTCTTCATGCAAATATACATTCATTCATACATTGAGGACAATGCATGAGATAGGTGTGGGGAGGGCTTACTAACATGCTAACATAGGTAGTTTTACTAACAATTTTTTTCTTTTAAAAACTTTTTGAAAAAAAATACTTTAATTTATTTTTGAAAGTAATTAAGTTAATTTTAAGGAATCGAAAAATTATAATTAGGATTTCTTACTACTTGGTCAAAATAAGATTATTTGTTTGATTTCTAGGATTAGGAGAAAAAATTGAAAAAATAATTTAGGCTTGATTTTTACCTTGATGAAATATGCATACTTTATACATTTACACACTTGGGATTCAAAACAATGACTCTTGTGTCTAAAAAAAGAAAATACATATAAAATAAAAAAATTCTAACTGTTAATTAGCTAGGTGCTTTGGCCTAAGAAAGTCTTGATATTTACACGAAAGGAAATTAGGTAAGTTTGAAAAAAACAGAAAAATATATAAATATAATATATGTATTAAACACATCTAATAATCAATTAGTTAGTATTAGGGCTTCAAGAAGTGTTGATACTTACACAAAAGAAAATTAGATGAGTTATACATATTAAAAAAAGAAGTGCTTAAAGGGTAAAATAAAAGAATTTATTATTAGAAGTGCTTAAAGGGTAAAATTAAAAAAAGAAGTGCTTAAAGTGGTAATACTTCGAACTTCTTCAATAAAAAAGTTATATATGAAATCATCTAGAGGGGATGAATAGGTGACTAGCTAATCTGATGATGAATTAAAGAGGAATTAAAACTATTTAAGCAAACTAAAAACTATTAAGTTAAACACACAAGGTATAACCTAAGAGTGTAGCCAAATTCTTGGTGAAGGGCTCTGGACTATCTCCTCAAGATTCCTCTAGATAAGAGTTGAGGTGCCGCTGTGGCTCTCTTGGTTGAATACAAGTGTAAGCAAACAATCCCAAGTATATATCAATTTAAGCACAAATTATAGCAAGCATATAAAGATGAAAGAAAATATGTATGCAAGATATAAACACAAGTGAGAGATAGAGAGAGCAATCGCAAACACGAGAGATTTGTTTCGAGGTTCGAGCACCCTTGCTCTACGTCCCGCCTTCAATACTATGAAGGATTTTCACTAGAATCGATCCCACCGGATCACTCGGTGCCGCAGCACCTGCAAGGAGTTCACACTAGAACTCTTGGACTCACTAGTCCCTTTCTTATTCCCGCAAGAACTGCACACGCAAGCACACTAGCTTGTCGAGGCCGCACCTCTACACCGAGCTCCTACATGAACACGAAACAACACAAGCCCTCGCCTCCTCAAATACAATATAGAACACTTTGGTGATCACAACACTTTGATCACCGAAAACTACTCTCACAACAATTTTCCTATAGGATAGATATAGCAATAGGAAGCTCAAGTATGTGTGACAAAAATAAGGATGAATTGCGGTGAAAAACTCAAGAAATCTCTTTTACAAAACACTCTTGAAAAACTCTCCTTTTGATATAGAAGTATTTGCTCTAAAATAAGTGAAGATAAACACTTAGATAGGTAAGAAAAACTAGCCCAAAAACACTCTTGAAATCTTGTGGAAAACAGCCCAAAACAGCCCCAATTGTAGGCCTAAAAAATATAACCGTTGGGGTCTAACTCAGCAGGATTCCATGCTGTCGGTCGACCAGCCGGTCGACTGCCAATGGTCAGATTTCTGACTAGTATGCCACCGGTCGACCGCCCGGCCGACCGAGGCCTGGATACAGAGAGCAGAAGCTCTCCGCCGGTCGACCGCCCAGTCTATCGGGGCCAGATCCAGAGAGCAGAGCTCTCTGGCGGTCGACCGGTCAGTCGACCGCCTACCAACCAAAGTGGCTATGCATGTTTGTGCACCTCGGTCGACCAGACCGGTCGACCAACTTCTGTTTCAGTCAACCGTTCGATCGACCGGCAGAAGGCCAGGTCACCAATTTTTAGGGATTAAAACATGGTCTTTTTACCTTCAATAAAATCATATAAATTCTTATAAATTCTACAAAAATAAGTTCATTAATATAATTTGAATTACAAACATGTTTAATTAAAAATCAAAAGCATATTACAAATATTTTGAACTATTTTGTGATAAGGAAATTTTTAATTAAACAAAAATCTGTATTTTTCAAACTTCTCCAAATACAAAAACAAGATATTTTAAACACTTTTGAAGCTTAGTGTGTATGGATATGATCCACTACACATATATGATGAAATATCTATATTTTGACATTAACCTCTAAAATAAGTTTTGATAAAACACAAGTATATTTTGAAGCTTAAAAACTAAAAGGATATTTTCTAAAATAAAAACTCTCTTATGAAAACTCACATAAATTTTTTGTGTGTGTGTATGAACTTGAGCAATCCACCAACTAATCTATCATTTAGATTTTATCTAAAACAAAACTTGACACTTACAAACTGACACAAGTCTTCTTGAAAATCTTCTTTTGAAAATCTTCTTCTCCTTCTTTACTTGGTCCAAACCTTAATCCAATGAGCTAGAATCCTCTTGAGTACTTGATGCGATCTTGATGCCGAGCTCTGAATCAACACGTGCTAGCTCCAAAACTTGACTTCAAATCCTTTGTTGAAGCTAAACGCCTACTAAGATCTTGATCAAATATCTGAGACTAAATAAACACAAGATCATTAGTACTATGGCTACATGAGTTAATCATCATCAAAACTAGAGTGATGGGCCTTTGGGCAAGAATCTCCCCCTTTTTGATGATGACAAAACTCATGAAGTTATATATGCATGGATTAAAGATAAACTTTATAGATGCTCCCCTTAACTCATGCATAACAATAAACAAATAGATATGCAATGAAGTGCATAAAACTAAACCAAATAAAAAATATATATATGCATTAACAAGGAGATAAATCAAAATCCTTCTCCCCAAATCCTTCTCTCCTTTTTGTATAAAATATGGAAATGAAATAATCATGCATATATAAATCAAATACTTCTTCCCTCTTTGTCAATTCATCCACAAAGGGGCGAAAACAATTCAAACAATGAGGAGATATATATATAGGCGATATACATTCATGAAGAGGAGAGACGTGAAGTTAGCTCCCCCTACATACAAGCATTACATGAAGAATCACATAAAGCATAATATACAATGTATAAGCGGAGATGTTAAGCTCCCCCTACACACGTGTACCACATAAAGAAGAGATGTCAAGCTCCTCAATATAAGATACACTCAACATGAATCTATATGTAGAAGAGATGTTAAGCTCTCCTTGCATAAGCAATACATATCAAGAAATTTTGAAATCACTTTTAAAATAAATTTTTGAATTTTCTTAAGTCAACAAAACACATTTTGATATACCACTGTAAATAAATGAAATTTTAAGATACCAAAAGTAGATTTTGATACCAATTGAAATTGAAAACATTGTAAAATTTTGATACCAAAAGGTACAATATGAAGTATATTTTGATATCTATGAAATACCAATAGAAAATAATGCATAAGCTCATTGAGATACCAATTAACATTGGAAATAGTCAAGCTTAGCATAAACATAATTTAAACATGTAATGAATATTGTAAATCAAGCACAATCAAATCATATATATGTATGAAAAGAAAATACCAATAGAAATTGATTATTTGAAATTTGAAGCATACATATATAAGAAACAAATATGAGTATACAAGGATAAGATTTCATGAAGTTCATGTGTATAACTCATAACTATCCTCCCTATTTATGCACATGTTAAAAGGATTTTTAATAAGGCACACAAGACATGGTAGCCCAACCATCTGCAAATTAAGGTTGGTAGGGGTTTTTAAAAATATGACTTGAAAATAATTGCAGATGAAATTGATTTGTCACATACATTGCATTTATGTTGTCACTTTACCACACTTGTATGCTAATAAATGATATTAATAAGTGTCTTTTTTTTCTTTGCTAAATGTAGGCCCAAATGCTCAAGGAAATAAATGAGGAACAAGCCCAAAAGCTCACTTTATTCTGAATTAATTCAGAATAAATTCGAAGTGAAGAAGTCTAGGCTATATCTTGGCATATCAAAGGGTTGAGAAAAATCCTCCTTGAATCAAGGAATCGAAGCCAGAAAATCAAAAGCCGATTCAATCAGCGGTTGAAGCAGCAACAAGAAAACCAGCAGGAGATGCGAGCCCCACTTCAAACCAGGAGCCTCCTCCCCTTTGGTGTGGCCACGTGGCCACACCAAGGCCGCGGAAACGCGGCCCAAGCCGCGTTTCTGCGGCCAACTGATTTCAGTTGGGGGAGCGTTTGCTCCCCCAACGTTCCCGGGATCCTGATTCTTTGGTTTTTGGCTATAAATACCTCTTTCAGTAGAGAAAAAGGCAGCGAAGATTAGGATTAAACTTATTTTCTTAGGATCTAGGTTCATTGTTAGCTAGAAAGAAAGTTATAATCTTGCTTTTTAAGTTGTAGTCCAGTTCAAAAACTTGTGAGAGAGAGGACTGAGAGCTTGTACTTGAAGGTTGAAGTGACAGCAATACAAAAGTCGGGCCGATTTCTCTTTCACTTGCAGTACTGTATGCTTTATATTATGTCGTTGTTTTCTTCGCTTTCTATGAGTAACTAAACACTTTTTCTGGGCTAGCTATCGACTCTCTTTTGTTTTCTTCTCTTCTGCTTTTAAAAGAAAAAGTCCCGATGACTTATATGCATGCCTCCCTAAAAAGCCTTTTTTGAAAGTGTTCTTGAAGGCACATGAGGATGGGTATGGATAGTTGAATTCACCATTCTTTCTTGAACTTCTTGTGAATCGTTTTTAATTCATTCTTGCTTCTTCGCGCTTTATGTTTTAATATCCGATTCCAACTCTTTCTTGAAGAAAAAGGACTCAAACCTTCTGCATCTTATGTGCTTTACTTAAACCTTTCTAAAGAAAGAGCAACTTTAAGTTTTGCAAATGATAACTTGAGGGACTTAATACTTTAAGAGAAGAATGAACAATTGAGTAGGAAGATAGTAAGCCCAGATTTGATTTCATATTATAAACCAACATCACAACTCTTAAAGCTTTTTACAAATCACCTTCTCCAAATCCTTTTCTGAAAGTTGAAATTTCTCTTTTCATCTCTTTTCCTTACATTCTCTGTTTCCTAAAAAAAAAAACGAACACAAATTCCTTGTTTTTAAAACGACTCATCGAAAAGCTTCCATCGCATCCCTCCTTATGGACACGACCCGTTAGCCACAAGCTACACGGTACATTCTTAAACTCATTGGTTGTTCATTTATTTTAGCAATCAATTTTTGGCGCCGTTGCCGGGGAGGGAACGGTGTAGTTATTTTAACAACTTTTGTGTGTTTGTTTCAGGGACTCGAAGGTCAAGATCTAGCATTCAAGCTTTGCTAAGAAGACTTGAAAATCTGTGCCCCTACTCTCGAAAGTAGGAAACAGAATTTCAAGAAATTGCTTTGCAAATCTGAAATTTTTTTGGGACTACTAAAAACTTTATTTTGCAGGACATATTGCTTGCAAAAATTTCAGTTTTTTATGTCATATTTGTGCTAGTGTTTCTATCCAACATCCCTGTTTTTAAGTCAACAGTAAAATATTCGTTGAAAGTTAAAAATTGATTAGACATTTGCATTCTAGGCATAAGTCTTTTCAATTCTTTTACTATTACTGTTGAAGAGAGCTGGAGACAAGGTATGTATGCATAGCATATAGCATAGGCAATATCTTGGATGATATTTGCTTTTGAATGTTACTTTCTATATCTTGCACACTTGCACGAATCAATTCTAAGGGCAAAACCCAAATCAAGATAAGGTGGGGAAGTCATTACCCTTCCTTAGCCCACAAACCATCTCTAAGCACGCACACCTAAGCCTAATTAAAATTTGATAGACGTGGCCTTAGGGACATCTCGAACTCAATAGGAGATTATCCTGAAGAGGAAAAATGTTGGAAATTGACTCCTGTAAAATCAGTGTCAAGGAAAAGGATTGAGGGCTGAAAGCCCGAAGATTGGTGGTTACTTAATTAAGGAATGTCTTTTGACGGAAAACCTCCCACCAATCTTGCCCTGACCTGGCTGATTAGCTTGTGGTCAAGGTCTACATTCTACCTCTTGTGGACAATCAACCAGTTAGGAGTTGTCTAGGTCAAGGATACCTTAGACTAGGCTTGGTTGATTATTATTGTTGACTGCTGTTTGAACTTGTTGTGATTGTGATTGTGTTTGTGTATGCAAGTGTGGTCGAGAGACCCTAATTCATCTAGGTTGACTAGACACACATCACCACCTAAGTTTGAACCAAGACCAGATCCGGTAATGGCTCAATCCACATCACTGCAGGATAGTTCTACCCTATTAGGACCTCACTTCCATCATCATCTCACTTCATCGGTTGGTGAATACAATTTTGAGCTCAAGCCTCAATTCATCAACACACTCCCCAAATTTCATGGTCTAGAGTCCGAAGATGCCTACTTCTTCATAAGAGAATTTGAGAAAGTATGTCTTATGATGAAAATCCCACACCTTATAGACGATGCTATTAGGTTGAGATTTATCCCGTTTGCACTTAAGGACCTAGCAAAAAAGTGGCTCTATAGCTTAGCAGCCGGTTCCATCACATCTTGGGATGGTTTCATCAAGGTCTTCTTGAAGAAATTCTATCCTATCCATAAAACCGCTCACATTAGGAAGACGATCATGCAATTTAAGCAAGAGCCTAGTGAACCGTTCTGGAGGTACTTTGAACGCTTTAAGGACCTCCTTGTCCAATGTCCACATCATGGAATAGAGAAATGGCGACAATGCCAAATTCTCTATGACGGTTTAGACTATTCCACCAAAACCCTCTTAGAAAGTATGTGCCAGGGGGGTTTCTTGCAGAAAGATGAAGATGAGGGATGGGATTTGTATGAAAATTTAGCTGAGAAAACCATCCAATGGGAATCTGCGAGTGAGACCCCTAAGAATCCTAACTCCATCTCTTCAAAAGGAGGTCTCCACTCCATAGAATCGTCCATCGCTAATGAGGCTAAGTTAGCTAATTTAGCTAGAAGACTGGAAGCTCTAGAGATGAAAGAACCAAGTCCAGTCAATCAAGTCAGCCCGAACCAATTTCCACCCCCGGGCTGCACTTACTGTCAAGCCATGAACCATGTATTCGAGGAATGCCCAGTGTTTCAGGCTCAGCAATCCTATACGAACCGATGAATGCGGCTTTTCAAGGCCGAACAACAATCCTTACGCACCAACGTACAATCCCGGCTGGAGAATCACCCTAATTTCTCATGGAGCCAGAACAACAATGACCATTCACGATCCAATCATGCTAACCACTTCCATCATGGTAACAATTCTTCCATCATCAACCCAACTTCTCCAATTTCCATAATAATTCTCCCAACATCCACCAAGCTTTCCAAATTATCAACAGAACTTTCCTAACCAAGCTCCACAATCCTCCTTCCAGAATCCTCAATTGGAAAGAAGAATGACTGACTTTGAGAGAAACATGGAGAGATATATGAAAAACCAAGACTCTCTCATGCAAACCATTAAGAGGCTAGAAGTTCAAATGAGTCAACTGGCCAACCCACAAAATGAGAGACAAAAGGGTACCCTGCCTAGTCAGCCAATCACCAATCCGAGGAATTCCCAACAAGCTCATCTGGCTGAGGATCCTTCATTCAATCACTGTAATGCTGTGCATACATTGAGGTCAGGAAAGAAAGTTGATAACAAGTGTCAACACCCACCAATCCTATTCAGCACAACCACAATCAAGCTTCCACCTCATCCAATCCAATTTCTTCCAATTCGGACGAGTCTGAAAAAGACAAATCAGCTAGCCAGGTGCACCAGCCTATAGTACAATTTCCGAATAGGCTGAAAAACAACAAGCAAAACCCGCACATGGACAAGATAATCGAGATGTTTAACCAAGTGAAGATAAATGTGCCACTTCTTGATGCCATCCAACAAGTTCCTTCCTATGCTAAGTTTCTTAAGGACATGTGCACCAAGAAGAGAAAGACTAATGTTCCTAAGAAAGTCTTCCTAGCCACTAATATTAGTGAGCTATTTTCGGGTCCTATCCCTGTCAAGTACAAAGATCCAGGTAGCCCTACCATTGCCTGCACAATAGGACAAGCCGAGATTAGTTGTGCACTTCTTGACTTGGGGGCAAGTATCAACTTGCTTCCATTCTCTGTTTATCAACAACTCGGGTGGGTGACCTTAGTCCAACTCGAGTCACCATCCAGCTGGCTGACCGTTTGTTAAAGTTCCAAAAGGGGAAATTAACGATGTCCTGATCCGGGTAGGAGAGTTCATATACCCTATCGATTTCATAGTTTTGGAGACACAACCTGTGTCCAACTCCAATCGTAGGGCTCAAACTCCGGTCATCCTAGGTCGACCATTCCTTGCCACTGCTAATGCCATCATCAATTGCAGGAATGGGTCTATGAGGTTAACCTTTGGAGACATGACTAGAGAAGTCAATGTCTTCCATCTAGGAAAACAACTCGTGACATCGAGGACCAAACTTTTGAAGTAAACCAAATTGAGAACTTGACAAGTGAACACGGGGAAGAATTGGAATCAGAAATGGAGATTGACTTCGAGTTAGAGTCTAATGACTTTAATCTTGATCAGGTGGTAGATTCTGCCGTGAATTGGGCTTCAAACCCAATTTCACCTACAATGGAGCCAACAGATTTGACTAGTCCCTCTAGTGAGCCTGCCTCTTCTTTAGAATTGAAAGCCCTTTCTGTGCATCTCAAGTACGCCTATCTAGGCGAACAAGAGACATTTCCCGTCATCATTGCCTCTCACTTAAATGACGGGGAAGAAAAAGATTTGAAAGATATTCTAAGAAAACATAAGGAAGACATTGGGTGGACTATGACTAATATTAAGGGGTTAAGTCCAACCATCGTTCAAAACCGCATCCATCTCAATGAATATGCCACACCCAAGAGAGACCCGCAGCGTAGGTTAAACCCTATAATGCAAGAGGCTGTTCATGCTGAAATCATAAAACTCTTAGACAATGGGATAATTTATCCCATTTCGGATAGCCAATGGGTCAGTCCTGTCCATGCGGTCCTAAAGAAATCTGGTTTCACCGTAGTGGAAAACGAGAACAAAGAGTTGGTTCAAACTCGACTTCCCACGAAGATTCGAGTTTGCATTGACTATAGGAAACTGGATGCTGCAACTCGTAAGGACCATTTTCCACTTCCCTTCATTGATCAGATGCTTGAACGTTTGGCGGGTCACGAGTACTACTGCTTCTTGGACGGTTACTCGGGCTATAAACAGATCCCTATCATTCTCGAGGACCAAGAAAAGACCACGTTCACATGTCCATTTGGGACATTTGCTTATCGTCGAATGCCATTCGGCTTATGCAATGCCCCAGCAACGTTTCAACGTTGCATGTTGAGTCTTTTCTCTGATATGGTAGAGCGCTTCTTAGAAATCTTCATGGATGATTTCTCCATTTACGGAGATTCATTCACTCAATGTCTCCACCATCTTGAACTCGTCCTCCAACGTTGTGCTGAAAAACATTTGACACTAAACTGGGAGAAATGCCACTTCATGGTGAAACATGGAATTGTCTTGGGTCATGAAATATCCAAGAAAGGAATAGAAGTGGATAGAGCCAAAATCGAGGTTATTGCTAAGCTTCCCATGCCCAAATGCGTTAAGGACATTAGATCCTTCTTAGGACACGCTGGTTTCTACCGAAGATTTATCAAGGATTTTAGCAAAATTGCTAGGCCCTTGACTAATCTGTTAGCTAAGGATGTGTCCTTCACTTTCAATGCTGACTGCATCACTTCTTGGGAGAAGCTTAAGAGAGAGCTGATTTCTGCACCAATCATATATGCACCGGATTGGTCTAAGCCGTTTGAGATTATGTGCGATGCTTCTGATTTTGCCATAGGCGCTGTCCTAGGACAACGTATTGATAACAAGCAGCATGTGATCTACTACTCTAGTAGGACTCTCAATGACGCTCAACTGAACTACACTACGACCGAGAAGGAATTCTTGGCAGTAGTGTT
Source organism: Agave tequilana (assembly GCA_038442645.1). NCBI lineage: Eukaryota > Viridiplantae > Streptophyta > Magnoliopsida > Asparagales > Asparagaceae > Agave > Agave tequilana. The sequence goes on from JAVJIF010008246.1 coordinate 219,305, forward strand.
TGCCTTAGAGAAGTTTCGTCCCTACCTACTAGGGTTCAAAACTACCATTTTCACTGATCATTCTGCGCTTAGGTATCTCATGATGAAGAAAGATGCCAAGGCCCGACTCATTCGTTGGATCCTCCTTCTTCAAGAATTCGATCTCGAAATTCGAGACAAGAAAGGCGTAGAAAATGTCGTTGCTGACCATCTCTCACGGATTCCCAATTCTCCATGCAACGAATTACCCATCAATGAGGATTTTCCTGATGAACATCTCTTAGCTATCTCTAGGAACCTTGGTTTGCTGATATAGTGAATTACTTAGTCACAAACCAAACTCCATCTCATTGGTCCAAAAATGATGTTTAACGGTTCTTATCCCAAGTCCGGTATTTCTTTTGGGAAGAACCGTATCTTTTCAAGTATTGTTCCGACCAAATTATTAGGAGATGCATTCCCGATGAGAAGGTTAGGAGTATTCTGTCCTTTTGTCACGAACTTGCATGCGGTGGACACTTTGGTCCCCGCAAGACTGCTGAAAAGGTGCTACAAAGCGGGTTTTATTGGCCCACTCTGTTCAAGGATGCCTATGAATATTGCAAGACGTGCCCTAGATGCCAAATGGTAGGTAGGATCTCACATCGAAATATGATGCCCCTCAACCCAATTCTAGAAATAGAACTCTTTGATGTTTGGGGCATCGACTTTATGGGCATTTCCTAACTCATTGGGGACTACTACATATTGGTTGCTGTGGACTACGTGTCCAAGTGGGTAGAAGCCATTCCTTGTAAAACTAATGATAACAAAGTTGTCATAAAGTTTTTGAGAGAGAACATTTTTTCTCGCTTCGGAACCCCTCGTGCTATCATCAGTGATAATGGCACCCACTTTTGTAATAGATCTTTTGAAGCCCTTATGCGAAAGTATGCCATAACTCACAAGTTGTCCACACCATATCATCCTCAAACCAGTGGGCAAGTTGAGGTTTCAAATAGGCAAGTCAAACTTATATTGGAGAAAACTGTGAACCAAACTGGAAAGATTGGTCCTTAAACTTGTAGATGCTCTATGGGCCTACAGGACCGCTTTCAAGACGATTTTAGGAATGTCTCCCTATAGGTTAGTCTATGGCAACCTTGTCACTTGCCCGTTGAGTTAGAGCACCGAGCCTTATGGGCAATCAAGCAGTTGAATTTCGATTGACTAAGGCCGATGACCTTCGGAAATTACAAATTTCCGAATTGGAGGAATTGAGAAATAGGCCTATGAAAATGCTAGGATCACTAAAGATAGAGTGAAGATTTTTCCTGACAAGCACATCATAAGAAAACCTTTGTCCCTGGTCAAAAAGTCTTACTCTACAATTCTAGGCTTCATCTTTTCCCAGGAAATTGAAATCACGATGGACTGGGCCATTCGTTGTAAAAACCGCGTTTCCACATAGTACAATTGAGATCAGTGACCCCAAGAATGGAAATGACTTTAAGGTAAATGGTCAACGTCTTAAACCTTTCTTGGAATCGGTGCCGGTAGATGAAACGGTAATGGGTCTTTTTTGACCCTGTGTATCGGTAACTTTCCTCATTTCCATTTTATTTCATGCACTTATACATTTCTTTCATACATTGGGGACAATGCATGAGATAAGTGTGGGGAGGGTTCTAATTGCAAAAAAAAAAAACGGATAATATAAAAATAAAATAAAAATAAAGGGTAGACAATATTTTGATATATTTTTTGTAAGAATTTAAGTCAATTTAAGGAATAGGAGAATCATAATTAGGATTTCTTACACTTGGTCGAAATAAAATAACTTGTTTGATTTTTAGGGTCAGGAAGAAATTTGGGAAAGTAATTTAGTCTTGATATTTACCTTAATGACATATGCACACAAAATACACTTACACACTTAGGGTTTGAAAACAGAGACTCTTATGCCTTATATATAAAAAAAAAAGTCTAATTATTGAGTAGCTAGGTGCTTTGGCCTAAGCAAGCCTTAGTATTTATGCAAAAGATAATTAGACAAGTTTGAAAAAAAAAAGAAAAAAAAAGTATTCTCTGATTAAGCTGGGTATTTATGCCTCATGAAGCATAAGTATTCACGCCTAAAAGGGGTACCTCGTATAAAAATGTGTATCCTCTGATTAAGCTGGGTATTTATGCCTCATGAAGCATAAGTATTCACGCCTAAAAGGTTACATAGTATAAATAAAAACCTTGGTTCGTGGCCTTATCTGCTCGGGTGTTTAGGTCCTTAGGGTGTTTTCTCACCTGGTGCCCTAAAACCATCCGGTTTGGGTGTCACCGACTGAAAGCTCGTTACATGGGTAGATTAGAAAGCCTAATGAAATTGAGGAATAAAAGTTCACAAAAAAAATAAATAAATATGAGGCATAGGAGTTAATGTTGAAGAACCCTTAGTAAACTTCACAGTCACGATGGTGCATACGAATCAGGGTAAATTAATAGACTAGATGAGAAGTAAATTTGACTCCTTACTTTAATTGATGACATGTTTTTGAATGGAGACTAAGTTTAGGAATGAAAATTTTGATATTCCTATAACTTATAGATTACTAAGATCTCACAAATATACTTCAAATATTTTCTCCTTCAAAATAAAAAAAAAATGCTTTTCGAAAATACTAACATTTTCTCTTCCTTTTTGGATTTTGTGGGTGTAATCCGCTGAAAACCCTCACGAGACAAAACTCGTCCTCTAGGGGTGACCTAGAGGTTTTAACGGCTTGTTGCACATGCTCAGTGCAATCGAGTGACCTGCGAAAGTGGTCTAATAATTGATTCGAGTTAGTCTAATGATTTTGCTCGAGGGCGAGCAAAAGATAAGTGTGGGGGTGTGATTTGTCACATACATTGCATTTATATGTCACTTTACCACACTTGTATGCTAATATATGATATTAATAAGTGTCTTTTTTTCTTTGCTAAATGTAGACCCAAATGCTCAAAGAAATAAATGAGGAACAAGCCCAAAAGCCCACTTTATTCTGAATTAATTCAGAATAAATTCGAAGTGAAGAAATTTTGGCTATATCTTGGCATATCAAAGGGTTGAGAAAAATCCTCCTTGAATCGAGGATCGAAGCCAGAAAATCAAAAGACGATTCAGTCAGCGGTTGAAGCAGCAACAAGAAAACCAGCAGGAGATGCGAGCCCCACTTCAAACTAGGAGCCTCCTCCCCTTTGGTGTGGCCCACGTGGCCACACCAGGGCCGCGGAAACGCGGCCCAAGCCGCATTTCCGCGGCCAACTGATTTCAGTTGGGGGAGCGTTTGCTCCCCCAACGTTCCCGGATCCTGATTCTTGGTTTTTGGCTATAAATACCTCTTTCAGTAGAGAAAAAGGTAGCGAAGACTAGGATTAAACTTATTTTCTTAGGATCTAGGTTCATTGTTAGCTAGAAAGAAAGTTGTAATCTTGCTTTTTAAGTTTTAGTCCAGTTTCAAAAACTTGTGAGAGAGAGGACTGAGAGATTGTACTTGAAGGTTGAAGTGACAGCAATACAAAAGTCGGGCCGATTTCTCTTTCACTTGCAGTACGGTATGCTTTATATTATGTCGTTGTTTTCTTCGCTTCCATGAGTAACTAAAACTTTTTCTGGGCTAGCTATCGACTCTCTTTTGTTTTCTTCTCTTCTGCTTTTAAAGAAAAAGTCCCGATGACTCATATGCATGCCTCCCTTAAAAGCCTTTCTTTTGAAAGTGTTCTTGAAGGCACATGAGGAGGATGGGTATGGATAGTTGAATTCACCATTCTTTCTTGAACTTCTTGTGAATCGTTTTAATTCATTCTTACTTCTTCGCGCTTTATGTTTTAATATCCGATTCCAACTCTTTCTTGAAGAAAAAGGACTCAAACCTTCTGCATCTTATGTGCTTTACTTAAACCTTTCTAAAGAAAGAGCAACTTTAAGTTTTGCAAATGATAACTTGAGGGACTTAATACTTTAAAAGAAGAATGAACAATTGAGTAGGAAGATAGTAAGCCCAGATTTGATTTCATATTATAAACCAACATCATAACTCTTAAAGCTTTTTACAAATCACCTTCTCCAAATCCTTTTCTGAAAGTTGAAATTTCTCTTTTTCATCTCTTTTCCTTACATTCTCTGTTCCTAAAAAAAAAAAAAACGAACACAAATTCCTTGTTTTTAAAATGACTCATCGAAAAGCTTCCATCGCATCCCTCCTTGTGGACACGACCCGTTAGCCACAAGCTACACGGTACATTCTTAAACTCATTAGTTGTTCATTTATTTTAGCAATCAAAAATACTGCCAAATGAAGTATAAATAACTAGTTAATGTAAGTTTTGAAAAACTAGTTAAAGATCCTTCAATCATGAAAACAAATCATATATATCATGTAACATACTAAATACACAAAAATTGACACGAAATCTATAAAGCTTAAAATGTGCTTATGAAATAAAATCGTTAGATAAAAAAAATGAAGTGAGTGTACAAAGGTTATGTGAATAGCATATTCATGAAATAATCAATAAAGCTCAAAATAAACATGAAACCCTTTTTATCAACCAAGTATGAAAATCATTAAAAAAATTATTAAAAACAAACCTCAAGGTATATATATGTTTTATCAAAACTAACAATATACATACATATCCTAAACACAAAAGAGTCCAATAAGTAGTTTGCATGAAGGCAAGTGACTCACGGGTATACATGTATATTTATTAGTTTTGGACAAAATAACATATACATGAAGCAAAACATATTCAAAAATAGGGAAAATATGTGTAAGTGAAAGAATCATCAAAAATAGGTTATACATGAACATATAATGAGTAAAAATGAGCAATGAAGTACAAACATATAGGAATCAATTGTTGCTCACTACTTGTACAAGTATATACACAAGTTTTAATGAAAAATTCATCTAAACAAGTATTCACCTTATGAAATTCAAAACATGATTATTTTAACATAAACTAAAAACATGCTATAAATTATCAAATGTAAAAGCATGTAAACTAAAATAGGAATTTAGAGATAGTTACCAAACCAAATGCACTAGACTTTAAGTTTGTAGAACATGGTGGTCCTCCCACCAAACTTCCTTGATAGCGGTGCATCAATTGTATGTCCATCTAGCCCATGCATCTACCACCAAGGAACCAAATCTCTCATGTCATGTGAGATCCCACACCTACATCAAACACAAGAGGTAAGGACTTTGGTACCCATTTTCTTTTGGTCCATGGGGGTTAGCATCAAATGGAACGCAAACATTTATATTAGCAAAATTTATAGAATTTACCTTGTCATAACAAAACTTTGCTAAATGGCCTTTGTAGTCACAATGTGTACATTTGTACACTCTAGCATGCACATGAGAATGAGTGTGATCATGATATGCAAGTGTTCATATGTATGGCGTGGGTGATGTGCATGAACATGTGGAGCTTGTTTCTTTTAAAACAAGGTTTCCAATTATTATGATTGAATGCACAATTGCTTAGAGTTGAGCTCAAGCAATTTATTCTATTTTTTAAAAAAATTAATCTCATCTTTATCAATGGTAGCATGAAGAGCATGGCAAGTATGAGAATCAACAATCCTTTTCTTTTTAGAACTATTTTCATTTTCTTTTGAAACAATTTTTCTTTTTAAAGAGTGTTTTCTTCTAAAGCAATTTCTTTCTTTTTCCACCAAGTGATTTTATTTTTCAAAAAATTATTTTCTTCACAAAGATCATTTAATTTAGAAAATAAGAAATATTCTCCTTTTTCAAAGATTCATTTTCTTTAGAAATGTTTTCTAATTTATTTTAAAAAGAATTTTTTTCTTTTGAAATGGACTCATATTTATTTTTCAATCTTTTATGATCTTTTTTAAGCAAATCATATTTTCAAGGAGTTGTTGACAAATAAAGCAAGTTCATCATATGACAAGTCAACATCCTCATCAAGCTCGGATTCAAAATTTACCTCAAGGAAGTTATCCCTTGGACCATGTATCACAAGTTGGAAGCCTCACTTCCATCATCCGAGTCACTCCCCGCATAATATTGCTTTTGTTGGCCAAGGGAGACTATAGTATTCCATAGTACAAAAGCTAAATCAGAATTAGCAACCCTAGATAATATTCATCATTTAGGGTACTCTTTAAAGCATGAAGGGCTTTTGCATTAGCCTCAAGGGTTTGCCATTTAAACAATATGAATCTTTAATGGCAAATAAACATGAATACGTAGGGCTTTGAGGTACATTGACATCTTAACTTTTCAAATTTGGATGTTAAGAATATCAAACATGGGAGGTGACAATGAAATCCATGTGTTTGTGATTAGCTATAAATGAGGATCTTTAACTCTATGTTGTTATACCCAAATCAAGAGCACCAAGCTTTGATACCAATTGAAATCACCTAGATGGGGGTGAATAGGTGACTAGCTAATCTAATGATGAATAATGTGGAATTAAAATTATTTAAGCAACTAAAAGCTATTAAGTTAAACACACAAGGAATAACCTAAGAGTGTAGCCGAATTTTCGGTGAAGGGCTGTAGACTATCTCCTCAAGATTCCTCTAGATAAGAGTTGAGGTGTCACTATGGCTCTCTTAGTTGAACACAAGTGTGAGCAAACAATCCCAAGCATATATCAATTTAAGCATAAATATATATCAAGCATATAAAGATGAAATTAATATAAGCATGCAAGATATAAACACAAGTGAGAGATAGAAAGAGAGCAATCGCCAACATGAGAGATTTGCTTCGAGGTTCGAGCACCCTTGCTCTACGTCCCCGCCTTCAACACTATGAAGGATTTCCACTAGAATCGATCCCACCGATCACACAGTGCCGCAACACCTGCAAGGAGTTCACACTAGAACTCTTGGACTCACTAGTCCCTCTCTTGTTCCCACAAGAACTACACACGCAAGCACACTGCTTGCCGAGGTCGCACCTCTACACCGAGCTCCCACAAGAACTCGAAACAACACGAACCCGTAAGTTCGCCTCCTCAAATACAAAGTAGAATACTTTGGTGATCACAACACTTTGATCACCTAGAACCACTCTTACAATAACTCTCTATAGGATAGATATAGCACTAGAAAGCTCAAGTATGTGTGAGAAAAATAAGGATGAATTTGTGGTGAAAAACTCAAGAAATCTCTTTTCCAAAACACTCTTGAAAAACTCTCCTTTTGATATAAAGTGTTTTCTCTAAAACAAGTGGAGATAAATACTTAGATAGGTAGGAAAAACTAGCCTATAAACTCCTTGAAATCTTGAAGAAAACAGCCCAAAAAGCCTCAATTATAGGCCTAAAAAATATAGCCGTTAAGGTCCAACTCAGCAGGATTCGCTGCTGTCGGTTGACTGGCCGGTCGACCGTCAACGGTCATATTTTTGATCGTTGTGCCCACGATCGACGCCCGGTCGACCGAGGCCTAGATATAGAGAGTAGAAGCTCTCTGCCGGTCGACTGCGCGGTCGACCGGGGCCAGATCTAGAGAGCAGAGCTATCTAGCGGTCGACCAGGTCGGTCGACCGCCCACCAACCAAAGTAGTTGTGCACGTTTGTGTACATCAGTCGACCGGACCGGTCGACCGACTTCTGCCTCGGTCGACCTACCGATCGAGCGCAGAAGGCCAGGTCACCAATTTTAGGGATTAAAATATGGTCTTTTTACTTTCAATAAAATCTCATAAATTCTCATAAATTATACAAAAAATAAGTTCATTAATATACTTTGAATTACAAACATGTTTGATTAAAAATCAAACCATATTACAAGCATTTTGAACTATTTTTGTGATAAGGAAATTTTGGATTAAACAAAAATCTGTATTTTTCCAAAACTATTTTTCCAAAAACTATTTTTCCAAAACTTCTCAAATACAAAACAAGATATTTTAAATACTTTTGAAGCTTAATGTGTATGGATATGATCCACTACACATATATGATGAAATATCTATATTTTTGACATTAAACTCTAAAATAAGTTTTGATAAAACACAAGTGTATTTTAAAGCTTAAAAACCAAAACGGTATTTCTAAAACAAAAACGCTCTTATGAAAACTCATATAAATTTTGTACGTGTGTGTGTATATGAACTTGAACAATCCACAAACTAATCTATCCTTTACATTTTATCTAAAACAAAACTTCACACTTACAAACTGACACAAGTATTCTTGAAAATCTTCTCTTGAAAATCTTCTTTCCTTCTTGACTTGGTCCAAACCTTGATCTAATGAGCTAGACTCCTCTTGAGTACTTAATGTGATCTTAATGCGCGAGCTCTTGAATCAACACGTGCTAGCTCCAAAACTTGACTTCAAATCCTTTGTTGAAACTAAACACCTACTAAGATCTTGATCAAATATCTGAGACTAAATAAATATAAGATTATTAGTACTATAACTACATGAGTTAATCATTATCAAAACTAGAGTGACGGGCCTTTGGGCCAACAATATATATATAATATATATATATATATATATATATAATATATATATATATATATATATATATATATATATATATATTGATATATAAGGCATAAGAGTTGAAGTTGAAGAATCCCGAGTTAAAAAACTCACGGTCATAAAGGTGCATATGACTTATAGTAAAATAAAAGACTAAGTGAGAAATTTAGTTTTAATTCTAACCTAAATTGATAATAAATATTTGCATCGAGGCTGAGTATAGGAATGAATAATTTGGTGATCTTAAGACTTATAGATTACTCGATTTTCTTAAAAATATTTCTAATATTTTTCTCTTTCAAAATTAATTTTGAAAATACAACCCTTTGTTTCTTTCTTTTATGGATTTCTTAAAGTACACCTAGAGGGAGGTGAATAGGTGCAAGGCTAATCTAATGAGAAGTAATGCGGAATTAAAAACTAAATGCAACACACTTAGTGTAACCAAAGAGCGTAGCCGAATTCCCGGTGAAGGCTCTTGACTATCTCCTCTAAATTCCTCTAAATAAGAGTTGAGTGCTATTGAAGCTCTCTTGGTTGAACACAAGTATGGACACACACAATCAACACAAGCATATATATGATATGAATAATATGATGCAATGCACAATATAAGAAAGAGAGTTAGAGATAGTGGATCAAACGCAAACACAAGGATTGTTTCGAGGTTCGAGCACCCAGCTCTACGTCCCCCGCCTTCACACAGAAGGATTTCCACTATAGCGTCCACACAGGACTTCCCACACAGGGAACCTCCACTGAGGATTTGGGCAAATACAACTTGGGAGTACATAACTCCTTTCTCAACAAATACAACCTCTCACAAGAGGCAAGGCACTAAGCCACACAAGATCACCTCACAATTGAGGGATAAGGCTCAAAGCCAAACAATAATCACCTCTCACTTGAGGGATAAGGCACTTAGCCAACACACCAACAATCGCCTCTACACTTAGAGAGATTCCAACACAACCTTCACAATCACATCTCACTAGAGAGATATCAACACAATCACATCTCACTAGAGGATGTCACAAAGTAAGGAGGGTTACAACACTTGGTGGTCTCTCTCAACCACAAACCAAATCTTTCTCACAAAACTAGATCCTAATAGATAGGACAGATATGATAGCTCAAGTGTGAGAATATAAAGAGTTTGGAAAACAAAACACAAAGAAAAATACTTAGAAAAAAACTAGAATAAAATTGAAATTAAGATAAAAACCAATATCCCAAATATCCTATTTTTCTTTGATTTTTTCAACCCTTAAAAAACAAATAAAGATGAAATCTTTTGGCTCTAAAACTCTTTTAAAACTTGTATTTTTAATACTAGAAAGAATGAGAATTTTGCTCTTGAAAAACTTAGTGAAAACAGCTCAAGAAATGGGGTATATATAGCCCCAAAGAAATATGCTTGTTGGCACTCTGGCAAAGGGCAAAACTGCCCTTCCGGTCGACCGGCGGCGATCGACCGGCTAACGATCATAATTATGACCGTTGAGCCACTGGTCGACCGGCCGGTCGACCGAAAACTGGAAATAGAGAGCAGAGCTCTCTGCTGGTCGATCGGGCGGTCGACCGGGCCATTTCCAGAGAGCAGAAGCTCTCTGGCGGTCGACCGGCCTCCCAGCCTGGGCTGCGTGCACGTTCTGTGCACGTCGGTCGACCGGACCGGTCGACTGACTTCTACCTCGGTCGACTGGTTCAGTCGACCGGCAGACAGCCAGGTCAAATATTTGGGGATTAAAAACTTGGTTATTTTACCTTCTAAAAAATCCCCAAAAATCACATAAATTTCACAAAAATATGTTCTTTTAAGATCTTCGAAATACAAATATGTGTGACAAAAATTCAACACATATTCTAAACAATTTGAACCATTTTATGTTCTTAAAAATTTACCTTAAACCAAAATCCGTATTTTTCAAAAACCAAACTTCGAAATGGAAATCTGATTTTCCAAAACACAAGTAAATTCAAAAATATGATATTTAACAACTTTTAAACATGTTGTATATGGATAGAATCCAATACAAATGAAAGATATATATCTATGCTTTTGACATGAAATCTAAAAATAAGTTTGTTTAAATACAAAACTCCAACTCATGAAATAGACTATCAAAGCAAATTTTCTAATAGATGAAGCATAGATGTATATAGATCAAATCTAATATACATTAAACCATGTAAACTTGTTTGATTCTATCTATTCATGAAAACCATATATATGAAAAAATCGAAACCAAACAAATAAACTTAGAACTTGTGTGCATATTGTGAACTTGAGCATACCAACACTATCTAATCTTTACACAAGATCTAAATACAATCTTAAACTAAACAAACCGAGGTTTTCTTGCAGAACTCCTCCAAGTAGACTCCATCCAAAACTGATCCAACGAGCTTGACTCCAACGAGTACTAGATGCGATCTTGACGCTCGAGCTCTGAATCAACATGTGTAGCTCCAAAATACCTTTGTTGAAGTTAATCACCTACTAAATATTAGTTAAATATCTGAAACTAAATATCACAAGATTATTAGTAAACAATAACTACATGAGCTAATCATCATCAAAACTAGAGTGAAGGGCTTCTGGGCCAACAATCTCCCCCTTTTTGATGATGACAAAACTCATGGAGTTATATATGCATGGATTAAAATTAAGCTTCATAGAAGCTCCCCGTTAACACATGCATAGCAATAAACATAAAGATATGTAATGAATGTTCAATATAGATATGCATAAACATGCGTAAAATAAGAAATTGAAACAAACATGATTTTGATACCAATGAAATAAACATGCTCTTGACACCAATTTTAAAATAAAAATGTTCTTAAAAAAATGCTGCTCTTGGTACCAATAAAAGATGCTTTTGATACTAATGGTAAAAGATAACAAATTAAATAAACATGCATATATAAAACTCCAAAATATCTCTCCCCCTTTTTATCAATTCATCAACAAAGGGGTACAAACACTAAAGGCATAAATAATACTTTTCTTTCTTTTTGTATAAATCAAAACAATAAAGGTGTATATGCTATATACATTCATGAAGAGGAGAGACGTGAAGTTAACTCCCCATACATGTATTTATATGAAAAGAGATGACTAAACCCTAACCACATAAAACATAATATACAATGTATAAAAGGAGATGTGAAGCTCCCTCTACACATGTGTAAGACATAAAGAAGAGCAGTCAACTCCTCAATATGAGATACACTCAACATGAATCTATATATAGAGAAGATGTAAAGCTTCTCTTGCATATAAGCAATAAATACCAAAATATTTTGATACCAAATTATGATACCAATAGAAACTAAAACATGATACCAATTAAAAAAAAAACATAAACCAATCTTTTTTTGGTTTAAACACTAAAATTATTTTGCAATAGAGATACCAAATAGAGAATAATATCAATTTAATATTCTTGATACCAATATTGAAAAGGACATATATATCAAATGAAAAAATTATCATTTGGAGCGTAGGAAACCATTTGAAAACTAAGCTATCAATTTACAAATATCCTTTTTTTTAACATAAAGAGTGGGAGTAAGATCCAATTATAAACAAAACCGATTGAAAGGTAAAAACGTGAATTTTTCTCCCCCTTATGAAATACTAATGAAAACGATGCATAAGCTTGTATAAGATACCAATTGAAAAAATAATTGTCATTAAGGATTAAATCAAGCTTAGCATAACAAAATTTGTGCTTAAAGATATAGAGATATAGTAAGCACAATCAAAACATATATATGTATGAAAATGTAAATACAATCGAAATTGATACTATCTGAAGTTGAAGCATACATATATTGAAATAATATGAGTATACAAAATAAATATCAATTGCGATACCGATTGAAAACACAATGAGAATCAAGTGTATAGCTCATAATGACCACCCTATCATACACATGTTAACATAATTTCAATTTGAGCATACACGGCATGATCGCCCATCCAACCACCCTTTGAAGGAAAGAGGTTTTCAAAAATAAGTTTGAAAATAAGTTTAGCATATTTGAAAACTCTACCAAAATGAAGAAATACGCACTAGTTTGAAATAGTTTGAAATAATTAGTGATAGATTCTTCAAAACATGAAACCAAGTCATATAATTCATTAGCATGCATTCAATACAAAAATTGACACTCAAGATATAGAAAGCTCAACAAGTATCATAAAACAATGTAATGAGTAAACATAAATAAAGTGAGTGTACAAGAGTCATGTGAAAAGCATAATCATGAATATAGGTAATGAAGCTCAATATGAAATTCCTTTGTCAAAATCATCAAAACTAAATCAACTTCAAGGTTTATGTATGTTTAGTCTAAACAAGAAGTATACATACATATCCAAGCACAGTTGAGTCTACAAAGAATTTTCCATAAAGGCAAATGACTCAAGGTATATATGTATATCTTAAAGTTTTGGCAAAATTAGCATATACATGAAGTTAAACTATATTATCATAAAAAACATGTCCAAAAATAGGGAATACAAGTTGAAATGCATTAATCATCAAAACTAGGCTATACTAGTACATCTGATGAGTACAATGAGCAATCAAGAAAAAAATATATAATAATCTATTTGTGGCTCAATAGTTGTACAAGTATATACACAAGTTTTAATGAAAGTTACATCTAAACATGTAATCAAATCATGAAGCATAAAAACAAAACATAAACTAATATGATCATTATATGAATGCACATGTTTAGAGTTATGATATACACGATAGTTAAACTAAAGTGAGAACACAAAATATGAATCCATATGAACATGAGTGTATCTCAAATACTATACATGTATGTCACAAATCTATTATTATCATGCATTTAACATACTAATCATGAAAAACTAAAAACACGCTAAAAATCAATCATGAAAGCATGTATAAGTAGAGTTTATAGATCATTACTAAAACTATTAGGACACATCTCGATGTCTCTAAACCATGGTGGTCTTGCCACCAAACTTCCTTTGAAAGTGATGCATCCAAAATAGTCACCATTTAGCTCGGAAACGTATACACCTCAAGGTACCAACATCTCTCACGTCATGGGAGAGCCCACACCTACATCAAATAAAGTAGAAGTGACTTTGGTACCAATACACTTTTGGGTCCATGGGGGTTAGCTCCTTCCTAACCCAAACAAATGTATTCGCAAAATTTGAATCATTAATTCTATCAAAGCAAAATTTTACAAGGTGGCCCTTACGTCCACAATGTGTACAAGTGTACACATGAGCATACATGGTATTGTGTGTATGAACGTGGGAAGCATGTGTATACCGTGGTTTGTGGCATGCATAGTAGTAGAACTTGTTTCTTACGAAACATGGATTCGAAACGTGTATGGTTCATGACACATTGGCTCAAAGTGGAGCCCAAACAATCAACATTTTCTTTAATACATAAATATCATATTAATACTTGAAGATAAAGTGGAGCATGCAACATGTAAGCTAGATGATAAAGCTACACTAGCATGGCAAACATGAGTATCTAAATCATTTTTTAAGAAAATATTTTCTTGGAAACTAAATCTAATTCCTTTGAAATAGAAATATTTTAATTTTCAAAGATTCATTTTCTTTTAACATAAAATTAAGTTTTAAAGATAGAACCTCATTTTTTTTAAAATATCATTACAATCATTTTTGTTTTTCAAAATTTTATTTTCTTTAGAGTAAGGTCAAGTTTTGATTTCAATGAATCACTTTCATTAGAAATCTCCACTTTCTCTTGCAAAACTAAATCAAGTTTAGAAGACAAATTTTTATTTTCTTCTTTTAATGCAAAACTTTTCGTTTTCAAAAGTTTATATTTTTCTAATAATTTTTCACAAATAATAGATAGTTCTTCATTCAATGCATCGGCATCAATATGATTATCGCCGGAAGAACGAGCACAATCATCTAGTTGAGTTTCTGAATGTACCTCAAGGGAGTCATTTCCTTAGACCATGTAGCAATGTTGTTCGAATTCTCCTCCACTAGATTTCTCCTCCACATTATTTGGCGTTATAAGCGCGGGAGAGGTCAAAGTATTCCACACTGGAAAAGCAGAATCACAATGAGAAATCATAGACAAATATTCTTTGCTAAGCGTTCTTCTAAGTGCCATTAAGGCTTGTGCATTGATCTCTATATGCATGCAATTACCAAGATAGAATTCTTAGTAGCGGTAAGGAAAACATGCAAGCCTAAGGTTTGAGGTACATCGACATCCTAGCCTTCCAAACAACAATGTTGGAGAGGAGTCATATAGTCCATGAGTGTGTGTAAACAAACAAGTGTGCAAATGCAAATACTAGATTAGCAACCAAGATCTCACCCCTAGGTGGTAAAACCTAATATCAGGAGCGTAGGCTCTGATACCAATTGAAAGTACACCTAGAGGGGGGTGAATAGGTGTAAGGCTAATCTAATGAGAAATAATGCGGAATTAAAAACTAAATGCAACACACTTAGTGTAACCAAAGAGTGTAGCCGATTTTCGGTGAAGGGCTCTGGACTATCTCCTCTAAATTCCTTTAAATAAGAGTGAGGTGCTATTTGAAGCTCTCTTGGTTGAACACAAGTATGGGCACACACAATCAACACAAGCATATATATATGATATGAGTAATATGATGTAATGCACAATATAAGAGAGAGTTAGAGATAGTGGATCAAATGCAAACACAAGGATATGTTTCGAGATTCGAGCACCCAGCTCTACGTCCCGCCTTCACACAAAAGGATTTCCACTATAGCGTCCACGTAGGACTTCTCACACAAGGAACCTCCACTGAGGATTTGGGCAAATACAACTTGGGAGTACATAACTCCTCTCTCAACAAATACAATCTCTCACTAGAGGCAAGGCTCTAAGCCACGCAAGATCAACCTCACAATTGAGGGATAAGGCTCAAAGCCAAACAATAATCACCTCACACTTAAGGGATAAGGCACTTAGCCAACACGCCAACAATACCTCTACACTTAGAGAGATTCCAACACAACCTCCACAATCACTCTCACTAGAGGGATATCAACACAATCACCTCTCACTAGAAGGATGTCACAAAGTAAGGAGGGTTACAAACATGGTGGTCTCTCTCAACCACAAACAAAATCTTTCTCATAAAACTAGATCCTAATAGATAGGATAGATATGATAGTTCAAGTGTGAGAATATAAAGAGTTTGGAAAATAAAAACACAAAGAAAAATACTTGGGAAAACAACTAGAATAAGATTGAAATGAAGATCAAAACCAATATCCTAAATATCCTATTTTCTTTGATTTTTCCAACCCTTTAAAAACAAATAAAGATGAAATCTTTTGGCTCTAAAACTCTTTTAAAACTTGTATTTTAACACTAAAAAGAATGAGAATTTTGTTCTTTAAAAACTTGTGTGAAAAACAGCTCAAGAAATATAGCCCCAAAGAAATATGCCTGTTGGCAGTCTGGCAAAGGGCAAAACTGCCCTTCGGTTGACCGGGCGGTCGACCGGCCAACGGTCATAATTATGACTGTTGAGCCACTGGTCGACCGGCCGGTCAACCGAAAACTGGAAACAGAGGGCAGAGCTCTCTGCGGTCGACCGGGGCCATTTCCAGAGAGCAGAAGCTCTCTGGCGGTCGACCGGCCTCCCAGCCTGGGCTGCGTGCACGTTCTATGCACGTCGGTCGACCGGACCGATCGATCGACTTCTGCCTCGGTCGACCGGTCCGGTTGACCGACAGACAGCCAGGTCAAATATTTTGGGTTTAAAAACTTAGTTATTTTACCTTCTAAAAAATCCCATAAAATCACATAAATTCCACAAAAATATGTTCTTATAAGATCTTTGAAATACAAATATGTGTGACAAAAATTCAACACATATTTTAAACAATTTGAACCATTTTGTGTTCTAAAAAATTTGCCTTAAACTAAAATCCGTATTTTCCAAAAACCAAAACTTTGAAATGGAAATCCGATTTTTCAAAGTACATGTAAATACAAAAACATGATATTTAAACAACTTTTAAGCATGTTGTATATAGATAGAATCCAATAGACATGAAAGATATTATATCTATGTTTTTGACATGAAATCAAAAAATAAGTTTTGTTTAAATACAAAACTCCAACTCATGAAATAGGCTATCAAAGTAAGTTTTTCTAAATAGATGAAGCATAGATGTATATAGATCAAATCTAATATACATTAAATCATGTAAACTTGTTTTGATTCTATCTACACTCATGAAAACCATATATATGAAAAATCGAAACCGGTTTAACCGAAAACCAAACAAATAAACTTAGAACTTGTGTGTATATTGTGAACTGAGCATACAAACACTATCTAATCTTTATACAAGATCTAAACATAATCTTAAACTAAACAAACCGAGGTCTTCTTGTAGAACTCCTTTTCCAAGTAGACTCAATCCAAAACCGATCTAACGAGCTTACCTCCAACCGAGTACTAGATGCGATCTTGATGCTCGAGCTCTTAAATCAACATGTGATAGCTCTAAAACACTTTTGTTGAAGCTAATCACCTACTAATTCTTGGTTAAATATCTGAAACTAAATATTACAAGATTATTAGTAAACATAACTATATGAGTTAATCATCATCAAAACTAGAGTGAAGGCTTCTAGGCCAACAATTTCGTGGGTGTAATTTACTGAAAACTCTCTAGATAAAATTCATTCTCTAGTGGTAATTTAGAGGTTTAACAGCTTGTTGCACCTGCTAAATGCAATCGTGATTTGATCTATTGATCAGTTGACCTACGTTATGTTGAGGATAGAGGACATATATTATACATAGTGTTTATTGGCAGTTGTTGGTGATTATCCCGACTAGAACCCCTGTGGATATCGAAGAAGTGTTAGATATGACACTGCTTTAGCAATAGACTGATTTACCGCTAATTAGATTGATATGGACTTAGTTAGAGTTGAAGTTAACCCGTGATATATTTTTACATTGGATCTTGACCAGTTTATAGAGGAGATGATCTTTTTAGATTATCATTATGTGTTGTGTGTATAGCTTACCTTTGATATCGATATGTAACATGATCTTGGTTTTAGATTATTGAAACAAGGACTTTCAAATTTACCCTAATATTATTGATTGAGTAGTACTGATGATCTTATTGACGTTGGATACCAGATGTAGAAATGATATAGTTTTCTTATTGAGTGAGGACGTTACCCTCCTGAGCTATGATCTTGATTAAGTTGGATGAATCTGATTTTGAGGATGTTTCCATTCTTACTTGTGATCTCGGTATCTGTTATGTTAGTTGATTTCGAGGATACCAATAGACTGCTATTTATTGCTGTTACTAAGTGATAGAGTTAGAATTATTGTGAGAGTGAATTCATCGATATCGGTGATAAAATATATTCAGAGTTTGATAGCTTTTACTATTTGATCTCAGTTATTGGTGACTAAGAGATTATAATTGATTGATAGGATAAGAGAACCATTTTTTTTGATTTAATGGACATATGGTTTACGGCATCAGATACAGACTTAGTAGTTGAAGTTCGTGATGACTAATGAGATTCGAATTTGATGATCACAATAACTACTGAGATTATGAGTGGATAGTATTGTGATCAGTTTTATATGAGGTCGTACATTGACTAGACGATACAGGACATGTTATTGTAATTATTCATGTTACTGAAAGTTACTGGGAAAACATCATTAGACCGTAATGCTCGGTACAACTTTATTTATTATTTACTCGATTACTATTACCCTACTGTATTGTTACCATTACTATCACTGCATCATCTCAGTATTTTAGGTAACATGGGTATTGACTGATTTATCTAAATTAAATAACAATGTAAAAAGATAACTTACACAAAGATTGAAAAAATTGATGGAGGAGACAGCGTCTATATTTTGGCTGACCTAGGATACAGGTTACGCAGCCGAAATGAGGGTTCCACTGTAGGGTTCCCGGGGATGACTGGCATCCATCTGATATTACTACTGTTACTGTTACTGTTGCTTAGTACCTAGCGGTATGGGCCTGGTTCAGCACCAGGAATCTGGGGCCGTGGTCCCAGGTGTATGGGACCCACCTAAAGCATGAACAATGCTTCCAACCAATCAATTTTAATAACTTAGCACCCTGATTGGCACATGTAGTAGGCGTAGTATGAGACGCGTTCTACTGCATGTGACAATTGTTGTTCGCTGACAAAAAAATTAATGACAAAACTGAAATCTTTTATTGACTTTGTAAACTGAACTTGAAATATATGCCTGATTGTAGACATCTGATTATACTAATGAACTGACTGTACGCCTGACATCAGATCGGACATCTGATTTTGTACTGACTGATGGATTATTTTTCTATTCATGTTTTATATCTTATTTCTGTTTTATTTCAGTATATAGTTTCATAATCTGCTCACATTTATATTCTCATGTCTTTCCCTTTTATTCTTACACATTCACTAGGAGTTCTGACTCCCTGAATTTGCATATCCACATCTGGGACTATTTATTGCTGACCAGGTATTTGGAGAGGATTATATGCACTTGAGGGCGGAGTCTCTCTCTTCCTGATTACTAGTATCCCTGCTCTTTTATTCAAATAATATCAGTCACATTTCATATTCTTATTCATATGCTATCATTATGTTAGACATTATATGTATTATTGCAGTGATTTTAGTCAACAATAAATAGATGATTTAGTCTCTTATAGATGATTTAAGTATCTTTGCATATCCACATCTGGGACTATTTATTATTGACCAGGTATTTGGAGAGGATTATATACACTTGAGGCTTAGCGTGTATATGTAGGTTATTCTTCTCACGTATATATGTCGCTGACCTTCGTTGCGACTCCACTTCCCCGTATTTTGGGAAGCAGGGTGTGAAAGTATGAATGAAATGCATATATGCATGAAAAAAATGAGAGGGAAGGAAAAATGTTACCTCAAGGTGGTAGTTCTGGTGGTAGTCTGATCAGTGCATGCGTTGCTGCCCAATCCAATTGAGGTGGAGTTTGCAGGAGCCCACCTTTAACCTCTAACCCGTTACAAGTATTATAACCCCCGAATGAATAGGATCATGCAAGATCCTATCTTGAAAATTATCTCGGTCACATGTCCAATCTTGGTAAATCATCTCGGAGTTAAACCATCTTACATCTTAATCCAACTATGGAATGTGATTTGGTGAAACGATTGATTTAGACTCAAGAGTGAAAGGTTCAAGAGCCAATATAGACTGATGGAATTGATTTAAATCAAGTCTAGGTTCTAGAATCGGGAATGGTTCAAGAGTTGGGTCCGAATCAAAAGTTTAGGTTCAATTCATTTTCCATCAATGGAATATAACTTTAAAAGATTGATGATTCAAGTTCAAGATTTATAGGTACGGAATCAATGTTGGCTCGGGAAGGTGGTTCAAATCATGTAAGGATACAAGAGTCAACATTGATTTAAAAATCAAAACTGAATCACTAAGTTGGGATCAGGGTCACATTCTTGCTCAATTTCAAGTTCATTGAAATGAAACTTGCCAATTTGTCAAAGATTTGGTATTGGTCAAGTTCAAGATGCTATAATGAAATTGAATCTTGCTTAAAAATTTTCAAGATATCAAGATTATTAGGTCTTGTCAATATGGCTAGGGAAATCAAGAATGGTCAAAAATTGGTTAGATAGAGTTTTCTCATTCTTATAATTAATTGTTTTAGCAAATGACTCATTTCTAATTATGCCCTATTGATCGACTGGTTTAAATCATTTTGAGACTGAACCATGACTTTTATACTATTTTTCAAGTCAATTGTTTCTTCTTCTTGTTATGGTGGGACTTGAAAAAGGGAGTATGGATCTTTATTTGGAAGTGTTGAGGAAATTGTGAGTCCAACACATTTTTAAATGGTTTTGGGACTCAAGCATGACTTCTAGACTCCTAGTCAACTCAGATTTTTCTTCTACTAGTTGATCTTGAAAAGAAATATATGGAGTTGAATGTTAAAAAGGTGGTTGACAATATAACTGGGGGAGATGTATCTCCACTGACTCAATGAAGAGTGGAGATGATTATTCCAATTTTTTTCATAATACTGGGGTTGGGGAGTATGTTGAGTCAGATAAAACCAATCCGGCATATTTGATTGGTTAAGTGAGTTAATGCCAAGGTGGTGATATCCGAGTCAAAGGTGGTCAGGGTGAAATATGGATTCATATTAACATGAAAAAAAAATTAGGATTATGATCCATTTCATATAAAATGACAAAAAAACAAAAAATAAAAAAGGAAAAAATAAAGAAAAATCAAGCCTATGTTAGGGTAGACCTTAGACGTAGATGACTCCTAACTAGTTGGCTGTCCAGAAAAGGTATATTGCAGCAATCTGACCACAGGGTAAATAGCCAGGTAAGGGCAATGAGCCTTAATTATGCCAAATCATTGATTTCGAGAATATTGCCTCTAATCCCAACCTTAAACACTGAATTGACCAAAGTAAAACTCTAACAACTTCTTGAAATCACCTAGAGGGGGGTGAATAGGTGACTAGCTAATATAATGGTGAATTAATGCAAAATTAAACTATTAATGCAAACTAAAAACTATTATGCACAACACACAAGGTATAACCAAAGAGTGTAGCCGAATTCCCCGTGAAGGGCTCTGGACTATCTCCTTAAGATTCCTCTAGATAGGAGTTGAGGTGCCGCTATGGCTCTCTTGGTTGAATACAAGTGTGAGCAAACAATCCTCAAGCATATAACAATATGGCACAAGTATATCAAGCAAGTAAGAGATATGAGCAATAAGCATAAGCAAGATATAAACACAAGTGAGAGATAGAGAGAGCAATCGCAAACACAGGAGATTTGTTTCGAGATTCGAGCACCCTTACTCTACGTCCCCGCCTTAACACTATGAAGGATTTCAACTAGAATCGATCCCACCAGATCACTCGGTGCCGTAACACCTACAAGGAGTTCACAGTAGAACTCTTAGACTCACTAGTCCCCTCACTTGCTCCCGCAAGAACAAACACACTGCAAGCACACTAGCTTGCCGAGGCCGTACCTCTACACCGATTTCTCACTAGAACTTGAAACAACGTGAGCCCGCAAGTCCGCCTCCTCAAATACAATGATGAACACTTTAGTGATCACAACACTTTGATCACCTAAACAACTCTCATAAGATCTCTCCTATAGGAAATGATATAGCAATGGAAAGCTCAAGTATGTGTG